>CAODLS011852577.1:0-13762 GCA_948243855.1 Flueggea neowawraea
CAAAACACCAAAATCAAGCTAGAGAGAAAATCAAGAGCATTATGTCAACACATGTACTCTAGCATAGAACTTCATTTCTTTGTAAATGTTTTGTAAACTCTTTGAGAGTGGGGAAGGTTGGTTGTGAATCTATGGAAAACAACATTGTAATGGTCTTAGAGGTTTGAGCCGTAATCAACCTTAATAGCCTTAGAGGGGTGAGCCGTAATCAACCTTGTTGGCTTTTGAGGTATGAGTCGTACTCAACCTTGGGTAGAATTTAGAGGTTTGAGCCGCAATCAACCTTGATGTAAGGCTTTGTTGGATTGAGTCGTAATCAATCTCCGATAGTGAAAAGCCTAAGTGAGACTTAGGTAGTGGACGTAGGCATGGTTAGCCGAACCACTATAAAAATTTTGGTGTTGTTTTTCTCGACTCACTCCAACTCGCTTCCGCTATCTAAACTTAACCAAGGCATCCCCGAGAAAATTCTCCAACATATTTACCTAATGACACAATATCACTACAATTAGCATTTTTTTACCTGATAAAAAAATTCATCGGCGAGAGCAACCTTGCTTTTAAACATTGCAAACGAAAAAAAAAAAAGGGAATAGTCCCCAATATGCTAAATTAGCAACAGAATTAGTTGGCCTTTCACATAATAGAGAAAATTAAATTTTCGAAAAATATAATTATTGCACTTAATTAGTTATGAGGTTAAGTGTTTTATATGAAAAGAATTTTGAAAATAAATCTTTTAAAATTGTTACTAGATAATCTGAGATGGACATACCTTGTAATCCAACTAAAAATGCAATTTTTATAAGACTGTATAACTGTCCTTGCTAAAGAAGACGAGCACTTGCCGAAGAAAGAAGAAATTTCACTCAATAGGGTAAAGAAGTTTCCATAATATTCAAGAATGCAAATTGGCGATCAAGTTTTTTTTTTTTATTGGCCTCACTAGGAGGTACTCTTCTAAGTCTCATCCCATTCCATACCGCTCGAACTCAGGATGTCAAGCATCCCAAGCTAGGCGCTCAACCATTGGAGTAAGCCGGCCGCGGTAAATTAGCGATTAATTTAGGTGCAAGGATCATAAGATAGTTTATATTATGACACTTAATGTCGCTCTATTTAGCTAATTTGCTTTAACAAAAAACTTCATTAATGAGAGCAATCTTGGGTTTGAGAATCATAGAAGAGAGGATAGAAATAGCTCCTAAGATGCTAAATTGGAAATAAATTCAGCTAGCCTTCCTATCAGATGAGCAATTGTTCGTTGTCCTTCTTACAAACTAAAGCAGTCAAACTTGAATCAAGAAACAAAACTTTGTAAAATAAACAACTACTACTAGTCAACTTATAGATAGAGATGATGTTATCAAATCCATTGAAGTTATTTATCATGACTTGTGCATTAGGCTCCATGATAAGTTGGAAAAATGCTATTTAGTCCAACCTACAGCTTCGTGCATGCTCAGTGCCTCCACAATTTTTAAATGTCGTAAAATTAAGCTAAAGGTGGGCATAACTCATAACTCAAACACAATGCATTTTGATATCAATTTGTAAAATTATTACCATCAAAGAAGGTAACTACTTGGTTGGTAGATGATACTAACCCGTATGTACCTACTGTTGCATGTTCTAAGCAGCTGAAAATACTTGTGTCTGATTTATGTGTCCAGGTGAAGCTAGGTGGAATGAACTGTTGATTAGAGAGATTTTTAGTGAAAGGATCAAGGTCTTATTTGCAAAATCTCTTTCAGTTTGAGCACGGGAGGATAGAGTTTTATGGGCATGGGAAAAGAAGGGTTTTTCCTCTGTTAAGTTTGCTAATAAGAAGAGACAACGACAGTTTATAGTGGAAGGTGTTGAGGACTGCGAAGAGTTCTGAAAGAGGTTATGGAGATTGGGTGTTCCTAGCATGGTCAGGATTTTCCTACGGAGGGTTTTAAAGGGTGTCCTTCCTTTGAAGGGTCGACTCCATGAAAAACAGGTTGAGGTAAATCCACTCTTCGTTCTTTGGCCTTATGCAATTTTGCAAAATCTGTCTGGTTGGCTTTGAGGCAACAGGTGCTTGATACAAATGTGAACTCTATATTTACTTGGTTGAGGTTGATCATGAGGAGATTGTCAAAGGAGGAAATGGCTTTTATTAGTATGCTGTGTTGGGGAATTTGGAAACATAGAAATGATGTTGTATGGCGTGGTGTGTTTTAAACGGGCTGAGATTGTTGTTAGTCTTTGTAAGTTGCTTTTAAATGAACAGAGTGTCGAGTGATGCTCAAGTCAAATCTTATCAGGAAATCAGACGATAGAAGATAACGCGGAATAACAAAGAGCAATCACACAAGAACACAAGATTTACGTAGTTCGATCAATAACCGATCTACGTCCACACGGACAGAGCACAAGTATTATATTATTCAGAGTTACAACTGGTCAAAATGCACTAAGATTGTTCTCAAACCAACTATTTATAGTATACAATGAAATCCTAACCAAAACAAGCCACCTAAAATCTTAATACACGTATTAGAACCTTTCCTAAGTAGGAAAACACGTTCAGAATTGGTTACACGGGCAAACCGGGTAAGACATGGTCGAAATCCTCCAAGACAAAGTCGAATAGTCGTGTCCGTGTAATAAACCCCAAGACACGGTCTGGGACATGGCCATGTCCTAGGCCGTGTAATCCACTGCCTCGTCATTCCTTGGTCTTTTCGTCTCCAATGCGTCCCATTTCGACTTTGCTTCATCAACTATCAATCATGGCTTCAAACTTGATCAAGAAAATCGACTTCAACATTAACAATTCTCCACCTTGAAGTGAATTTTCTTCCTTACACAACTCATTCATAGAATTACTCATATGACACACCACCCCGAAGGGCCTCAAGTCCTGCAACAACGAACTAAGTCCATCTCAAACTTTCCTCCACTAGCGCTAGCTTTCCATCACTTCTAACAACACACCACCCCACATCTTTTCTTGTGTCCTCCAGTGATGGCCTTTTATCATCACCAACACAATTGGCATGCCTTAGTACACTTGTTGTTAGAGCTCGTGAAACAACCTGATTGATCTTTTTTCTGTTCCAGAGTCTCAATCACAAACTCCACCCGTTTTTCTGTAAAACTCACAACAATCCTTAAATCATTAGTGACTACCGAGCTATCAATCAAGGTATAAATGTCATTCTGCAATTTACCCTTCATTATAACCAAAGATCCTTTGCACACTCGAATTTCTCCACCTCTTCCTGAGAAACTATAACCATACTTAGCCAAAGTACCAACAGAAATCAAGTTCTTTCGCAACCCAGGGGCATACCAATCATCAAGTTTTCGTTGTTGATGTAATTAAATACATGAAAGAGAATGCTAGCAACACTCACTTTGATCATTTTTTCTAATACTCAACTTTTGATTGGTCCATTCTATCACTTTTTTTATTTACTTTGGAGAGAGAAAAAAAGTAAATAGAAAATTAATAGAGTTAGCCAATCAGAAGGTGAGCGTTGGTCTGTTAGAGGAGAGTGACCAAAGTGAGTATTGATTAGATTCTAAGATTCACGTTGGCCCCATCTTGCTCCCACTACATGTCACCTGGAATCATTTTCGGCATATGCCATTCTGGTTTTAGATTTTTGGTTCAGGATGGGAGGATTTTAGCATCTGCATTATCCTTCTTTTAGCATGGAATGGATCTCTTACCCGATACCTTATTAATATGGGTTCAAATCGGGTCAAGTTTTAAGACTACTCCATGTACAAGTACAAACTTCCAATCTCTGGTTAAGAGAAGCAATATTGGTTTCCGCACAAGTAATGCTTCTTCACCATAGAAAACTCGTCACATATATGGCCAGGCAGGACACAACAAACAATAAGAAAAATCACTCCAGTAAACATCGTACAAATAGATACTAAACCATGCCAGGACTCCACAGATCCCGACAATCCTGCGTCATTTCCTTTCTTTTGCAAAAATGTGGCAAACCCAGATGAGAACTTTCCTTACACATCTAAGCGTTCCATATTCGGGAAATCATCATTTTTTTTCGGGGATGATATTGGGTATACTATCGGCACATATTTACCGCAAAGTTGACGTGAAAGAAAAAGGTATAAATGAGTATATGAAAGCAAAGGGATAATAAGCCTGAAATTCATTTGATTTGAGCCAATATGGCTGCCTAGATTAGCTTCTCAGATTAATCTGCCTAGGGAAGACCAAAGATCGTGGAGCCTCCAATTTAAATTGTTTCCAAGTTTGGAACTTTCATTTCATTAGTTGCTTATCAAAAAAGTATCTTTGGAGCAATTTCTCGCAATGTGGTCTAGTTATTTTTACTGTAAGTAATGGAGGATTAAACCATTCATGTAGGGCAATTTGAAGGTAATTGTTAATTAATGTCAATGCCAGAGAAAAAGAAAGGATTTGTGTGTTGAGTACTTGATGTAATCTTGATGCTATATCGTAACTAGGACAGTGTTATTTCTATGTGCATCAGTTCACGCCCCCATGTTACTCATTAAGGCTAAAAAAGGGGTTTGTCCACATTAAAGATATCCTGAAGCCTCTTTTGTTAGAAATTATTCAAAATAATAATAGAACCGTTGGGAAAAAAAAAGATCCAACAAAGCAACTCAAATGGAAATTAAATACTTTGGGCCACAAGCCTACTGCCCTCATCACATAAGTATGGATCGTCGGTCCTTATGTCCTTCCAGAAAAAAGGCCCAATATGAACAGCCAGCTCCAACAGCCTTGTTTTGCTGCCATCTGGCACTCGTACGGTCACACAAAGCTTCCTTTGTCGTTTAATGTCCCCACTCCCATCACGCTACGAAAGACCAAACATATTCCATCCATCCGACGTCTCGCTCAACGTGGCACCATTACAGTGGCCGTCAGTCTCACGGTGTTATGTCGTGTGACGTTAGTGACGCGCTTTAAGTGAAGACAGATTGCCATACACGTGGAGCTCATGCAAGCCGACGGGCCGAGATATCTTGACCGTTCCAATGTGAGATCCAACGGTGGATATTTGGGATTTAGTAATTCTCTAAATTGTGTTTTGATAGGATCAGGCTCTGCAGTGGAAAGCGGAAATGTATCAGCCAGTGCACAAAAAGGACACGCTGCCTTCCTTATTAATTGGATTGTTTCCTTTATAACATTAATTGAAATACTCTATCCGTTATTTAAAAATATTAATTTTAATTTTATATTTTTTATTTATACTATTTGAATAAATATATTAATAAATTAATTAAAAATAAATAAAGATAACATTTTAATTTTATTACTAATAAATATAATAAAAAAAGTATAATTATATTTTGGGACAACTAAAATAAAAAATATATCTATTATTATGAGGCAGAAAAAATATAATTAATTTGATTAAAAAATTTGAACATTAACATGTATTAATCAAATGTCAAATAATCATATATGCCTTAATACAATACAATATACTAAATTCTTCAAAAACGAATAAAAAATAAATTTATTTATTTAAGACGGAAGACATATTAATGATAAAATTATTATGTGCACCGATCATAAAAAAAGGAGAATTATGTGTTTTTTTTCCTTTTTAATCTTTAAACTCTAATATGGGAACCTTTTTCTTAAACTATGCATAATTATTTGTTGCATGAATTTGTGTATATAAAGACTAAATTTTCAGGTTTTTCAATTTTTACGTCAATGACTTATATATAAACATAAATTGACACAAATTATGAACCGGTGGCATCATCTATACTAATATCATACATGCTAATGTTACGGGCTCCAGTTGTTGTTGCAGGCGTGCGAATTCCGTTACTCATCCCTTAGTTAGAGCTTGGAGTTTATTATTGGAATTCTAGTTCCATCTTTTTTGTATATAACCTTAGTTGCTGACCTCTTGGGAGGTAGTCTGACGAAAAGGAGCACTATTTCAGTGTTTTTTACTCGGGTTCGAGACATATTCGTCTCCTCAGTTAGTATCGGATATCTCCACATCAATAGGCTAACGCCAACTCCTAGCGAGTATTGTGGTGAGTCTCCCTCGGTCACCACCGAGCAAAGTAACATTCCACGGCGGAGAGTATTTGTCTGCATAGTCACGCCCAATAAGGATACGTCACTACCGGTAGTCCCCAACTCCCCTTTTTTGCTGACAAAAAAAACCTTAGTTGCTGAAAAATCAATATAAATATTATTGAAATTTTACTTACAGCTTTTTTTTTAATGAGTATTTTATATGATTAATTACTATATGAAAGATATATTTCTTGTAATTCTTTTTTGGATGTTGAAAAAAATGATCCGCACATAATAAATCGTGAATCTAATCTGGCTCGGCCAAAATTCAATTAGAGTACATTCTTATTCAATAAGAGGAAAAATGAACTCCTTGTTGTAGTGAGGCCATGTAGCATATGTCTATAAGTAGTGCTACTTAAATTATGATTAGTGTTAGACATTAGAGCCGCACAATTACCACACATAGCATAAAACACATCCTCGCTCAAGAGAGAGGAGATCGATGGCTTCTATGCCAAGGAAGAGAAGTTCACTCTTCTTCCTCCCACCGACCGAGATCAATCTTGTGCCTACAGAGATCTTCGTACGAAATTTAGATTGCAATATAGTCTTGTATTTTCGTCTTAAAAAATTGTAATTTGACCAGCATTCCTTGGAAAAATCATTTATAATTGAATCTTGTATTAAATTGATTTGTAAATAGATTTTATATTTTTATTCAATCCTTCCAAATAGAGCTTAAAAAAAAAAAGAAAATCTATAAAATAAGAAATGTTTAGTGCAAAATAGTGATTTAAAATGCATTGAGCTCTTAGACATGTTAAGCATTAAGTTTCAAAAGAACCCATTTACATAAGCAAAATGTCAACATTAAAGGGGCCAAAAAAACATAAACAATTGAACAAAAGGTCCCCCGACTTATTAACACTAGATCTATTCCCACATAACATAACAGGTGGATGATCCATAATGTGCCTGCAATGCATGCAAATATTATATTAATGTCTCTTCTTTTATTGGCTAAAAACTCTAAAACACCAAACATAAAGTGATGAAAGATAAAGGACCAGTCAGTAATTTTCTAAACAATACAAGGATGACTTACTACTCACTTAATTACTTAAATGATCGAACTCACGCAGCTACTAAATTTGGAAAAAAAAAACCGTCAAAAGCAAGTGCAACGTGGCATCTCTTTCTTCACTTCCCTTCCCTTCCCTTCCCTTCCCTAAATACACACCTCTCTCGCTTGCACACACTGCACAAAAAACTCCCTCTCTCTCTCTCTCTCATTCAGAATCAAAAAAGTTTTCCGTGCACGCAACGGATGGTTGGCCCTGATATATTCGCCGTCGGTGGCGTTGACGGTGGTGGTGATCTTGTTTCGTTTCCACCTGGCTCGGTATTGTCGCAGCCAAATGGGACTAAAGAAGCAAACTTTATCACTGTCAAACAGGAAAAGTCCTCACCTTTACCTTCTTCGTCTTCTTCTTCATCCATGAAAGCAGTAGAAGAAGCAGACCCATCATTAGAAGAGACTGTGAACAGGGTGTTAGTGAGAGTGAAAGAAGAGGAGATGGAGGATGAGGAAGAGGACGATTGTGTTTGTGAAATGGTCGGCGGTGGTGAGGGAAATGATGTGTCGTCGCCGCCGTCATCGTCGAGTTCGGTGATGTTGGCGAAACCAATGGAGGGTTTACATGAGACGGGACCACCGCCGTTCTTGAAGAAGACATTTGAGATGGTGGAGGATCCAGGGACTGATGGTATTGTCTCTTGGAGTAAGAACCGTGAGAGTTTCATTATTTGGGACTCCCGTGAATTTTCCAAGAATTTGCTTCCTAAGTACTTCAAGCATAGCAATTTCTCTAGCTTCATTCGGCAGTTAAATACCTATGTGGGTTAAGCTTTTTCAACTCTGTTCCTTTTGTTTTTTTGGTTTTAATAATACTCTAATCACTGTCACATATGCAATTTTATAATCATGAAAGGAAAGTTTGCTTCTTTTTTTTAATTAGTACTATATAATAGTCTGTGGATTGTGATACTCTTTTTGGTCTTTTGAAGTTTAAAATTGTGGTTCATATGAGTTTTGGTGTTGATTTTCTTGTGGGTTTTGTTTAATTTTTTTAAGAAATGGTGTAAAATGTTGTGTGACACAGGGGTTTAGGAAGATTGATCCGGACAGATGGGAGTTTTCAAATGAAGGGTTCAAAGGAGGGAAGAGGCATTTGCTTAAGAACATCAAGAGGAGGAGTAGGTACAACAAGCATCACCAACAAGGGGCAGTTAGTACTCTTACCACCACTGATTCAGTGAGACCTAAACTGGAAGCTCAACTTGAGAATTTGAAGTGTGATCAAGACTTTCTCAGGATTGAGATCCATAAACTCAGACAACAGCAGGAGGATTCTCAGAATCAGATGAGCGCTGTTGAAGAGCGAATTCGTGCTGCGGAATGTAAGCAATTGCAGATGTTCATTTTCTTCGGCAAAGCAACTAGAAATCCCGGTTTTATTCAACAGCTAATGCAGAAGAGAAAGCAGCAAGGAGAGCTGGATGGTGGCGAATTTTTTAAGAAAAGAAGACTGCTTCAGACCCAATTACCGGAAAACTTGCCTGATGATTTGGATAAAAGTCTTTGTGCGGAATACAGAAATCAAGCTCAAGAACGATTAGCCACAATGCAAAATGAACTGACTGAGACGCTAACAGACAGCTTGGAGTCAGGCCCCATATTTGAGGTTCCGATGGATGATGAGTTCTGTACTCCAATTCATGATGATAGGACCGATGTGATGTGTACAACAGAACCACAAGATATAACTTCTGCTTATAATCTAGTGTCTGATGATCTATTGGACGATAATTCAGTACCAAATTCAGGAAATGAAGTGAACCTAGATGTCGATGAATCAAAATTTTATCTGGAATTGGAGGACTTGATCGGGGAGCCAAAACCGTGGGGTGGATATGCTACTGAACTGGTGGAGCGCGCGGATTGTATTTGATCGATTTGAAGTGGTACATATCTATCTGAGTCTTGCTGAAATGAATCTCCATGTTTTGACATGACCACCAAATGTAATTGCACAGCGGAAACACGTTTCAGGGATGTTTTTAGGCATTTGTAGATGGTGCTGCTTCTAGCAGGCGTCTTAGAGTAATAGTTCAAGACTTGAAATCGTTCTTCCTTGTGCATTTTGTCCCAAAAATTGCAGGGGATGGTAGGAAGTGCTTAACCCACATTGGAGATGTCTAAGTGTTCAAGATTTCATTCGCTGATGTTTTACAAACGTTCATAGTGACTTCTTGTGCTTCTTGTGTCAAACCAATAATATGTATAGTTCTGTAGAATGTAAAGAATAAAAACAAAATGGCTACACTCACACCTACACTTGTACATGCTTTGGCCTTGTTCATGCATCGAAGGTCTTGTAAAGTCATCATGTTCTTGTTCCATCAATCCAAGTTCTTGTAGACACAGTGAATATACTTTCCTCACTACACTCCAGTTTGATTTTAGTCACAGGGTTCCTAATCTTTTTTTGATAAGTGATGATTTATTTGTTTTTACTTAAAATCGAATTTTTCACTTCTAATCAAATATTTGAATACATTAATATTGAGATTGATTTTAATATTAATAAATTAGTAATACCGCTACAAGTTTATTGGTGTAAGATTTCATTCTTGTTTGTCTTAGTAAGTTTTTGTCTTCTACGAGGGTTTTATGACATATTATATAATTTTGTTAATTTCACGGTAAAAAAATTCCAGAGATTTTTGATAAAAGAGAAGTATAATCTTTTTTATTTAAAAATAATACACTAAAAACTACAAAAATACTATGTATTATGGATTATAGAAATGAAACATATCGGTTATAAATCTTGGTACTGACTTTTAAGCCGTCTAAATTTGGTACTGATTACATATGTTTAGATAAATTACATATAATAAAAAGATAAAGAGAGTTAAAATATACATAAAATTATACTAATCGGGATCTATACATAAACAAAAGGTGTATTTTCATTCTCATAATCATTGATTAGTGCAAACAGTAATGGTATTCCCTCATGCAGGGCAAGAAAGACTTGGTTAATTGCTCCCTAATCATCCAACAAAGATGATGATAACGCAATGTGTCACTGTTATCATTATGGTGGCTTAATTAAATATAAATATAATTAAATGAAGCTTAAAGTGACGAGACCTCACCACATTAATGATCAGACGCAAATTCTACTTGCGTTCAAAACCGTGCCACTTGGCCAATGAAGTTAAAAGTGTATTAAAATATGGGTTAGTGGGTCTTCAAGTAAGTTTAGGATGCCACTAAACTGTTTTAGATTATATCATGTTACCTAAAAGAGCATGGCCTACCTACACCACGACAAAAAAACCCTTATCGGCTAAAGAAAACGAAAAGAAAGACGAATAAGCCTTTGTGAATGGCTGGTGTGACAAGCACTTTGATTAATGACATCTAAACTTACTAGCTCTAATCGTTTGTCAGACTACAGATATAGTATATTAGTGTTATCCAAGTAAGGCAAGGGATTTCTTTTCAATTTGTTTTTTTTCAAAAATTCTTAACTAAATTTAATACATATATTTACACATTTTCAGTACACAAATTATAAATTAACATGTGCATTAAAAGGTTTATACGTTTCTTTAATATATGTAGAGGTATACACTGTAAATTTTAGTTTTTAATTTGTAATTCTTTTGATGTATGTGCGAAAATATATACTAAATTTAACTAAAAAATTTCCGTTTCTTAAAAAAGGTCTATAAGGAAGAATTTCAATCCATTCGAATGAAAAAATAAATCTTAATTGTTGCTATTTTTCTGGGGAATAAATGCACGGCTTCAAAATTAGCAGGGTCTAGATTAACATCTGACCTCTGCTATGGTTCCAATAAAACTCTTTAACGTCTGAACCAATTATGCTCGTTATGGTTTCAACCCATGTTCTTGTATTTCATCACTTGGTCTACCACCCAACTCACAAAGCACCACTTGAACATTGTAATTGTTGCCTACTAAATAAATGTTTGTTTTTGACATATTAATTCAACTTGCTGCATATTTAGAATAGTTTATTTTTACAAATACCGAATTACTTTACAATCTGCTAATTATCAATTTTAGAATTTACCAACTCAAGCTACAAACCTAAGATTCATAGAGACAAAAAGAAAAGAAAAGAAAAGATAAGGAAAGAAAAGAAAAATGTCTGCCTAATTTGGCTCAAGGGATACCTTGGAGCTCCAAATTGAAGTGTGTAATTCTCCAACACAAACCCAACAAAAAATTGTTTCCATTTTGAGAATTAAAAAATGACACTATTATAATACAGATTCAAGTAATTAAAGAGAGATTAAGGAGGCAAAACAGGAGAAAATTTAGAGTTCTATTGTACAAGACAAAGCTGTCTTAGTCAGGACTAACCACCCCTGTCTCTGCGCTTGCCATTAGACCTCACCATCGTTATTGATTTTGTGGATGATGAAGATGACATAGCAAACTTATTAAACTCTTCCTTATCCTCATCAAATGCCTTATTTAGAACTTCTTGCAGTTCGTTGAACCTTTGTTTCTTGAGTTGCCGTTCCTCCGAAGTTCCGTTCCCCATGTATGCTAGCTGTGTGAAGTCATCGTCATCCATGATCCCGTTCAGAACTTCCGAGCAACGAGGGAAAAACCGTTTCCCAAGTTCCACTGTTTACAGGTTGTCAAATGACATGAATTAGTATTGTTATCACAACCACAATGCCACAATCCAGATGATGTATATTGCCAGGCAAACTCAAAACGATATATGACGCAGAACGACTATTAAGAACTACGAAAAATGCCTTTCTTACTATGTCGTTGAGATTTCAATCAAACGCAAACACAACGCATTAATTTCATATTTAGATCAAGCCATTTTCTGCATATCTAAGGTCATCAAAAACAGAATCTTTTACGACTCTTTCTTTTTAAAGTTATTATAAGACATGTCAATCCTGTTCGCCAAAATAATAAGACATTCATTCCTTTCCATTCCATTTCGATCACTTCTTGCCGACAGAATGTTAAGGTACTTCTTGTTTAATTAAACAACAAAGAAATCCTATTCTGCAGATGCATATGTATTCTGGAGAGTGTAAAGTTACCTGTTCTGGAGAAGGTGCTTCATTCAGGTCTACTGTCCTTCTCTGAGCATTAGTCGGGTTATTATTCCGAGTGCTGGACAATGGAAACTCTGAGGTGCCATCCACTTGTGCAATGTCCATTACGACTTTTGCTTCCATGGGGAATAGAAGCTTCGCTAATCCAACTGTTACAGGTGCAAAGGTACAGTCAGTATAATCTGATTCAAACAATAGGTGGTGATTGATTGATTTGGTCAAAGAGTAGACAGTTTAAGAGAGATCACAAATTTGTACGTGTATGAGAAATTCTGCTAGCTTCAAGATTGCCAAAAGATGAGAATACAATGCGCACACACAGAAGAAAACTGTACCAAAACAAAGAGAACCTTGTAGAAACATGATTCACATCTTCTTTTATTCATCTACCAAATGTGCTATTTATTAAAATAAAGCTTCCACTGTTGTCAAGGCTAATGAAAAGTAGAGCAGAGGATTGTAAGCGAAACCATGTATGCTCTAAGGCCTCAGCAGCATTGAAATACAAACTAGCTTAAAGACTTGTAAAATTGACTTGAAATATATAAAGTAATGAAAAAGTGTTGTCAATACAAGTCGTCTAATTAGTCAAAGATGGAGATGGTAGCAATCAAATACACTTTGAAGTCAGACCATGAAAGGATATTCACGTAATAGTGTTTGATAAACAAAGGCAAGTGAACAAATGCTTAAAACTGATTGAACAACACAATGCAACTTTTGTTGTTTAAGCAGATAAGCATTTCAATTAGTGATACGGTAGATGGACTGATACATCAACAATCCGTGATAATAAATTGAATAGTGCAGGTCCAAATACATCATTCTCCTTGAATTTTCAACAGGCCAGAAAAGCACCAATCAACAAGAAAAAGAAGTTTAGAAGATAGAATGACAATTACATCCCATCATTAATTTTGAAACTGATAAATCAACGGAAAGATCACCTGGATCAGCTAATGAGAATTCAATGTAATGAAAGAGTTATGCATCTTCAACAACTAAAGAACTAAGGCAGGGAGGGGACACAACCAAGAAAAAAGCTCAGTTAATTGATTGCTTGAAAATGTAACTAACAAAGAGCAGAGGAAGATGTTATATGGATCAGCAACTGACATTCAGAAAATGCAACTCCACGTGCAAATGTATAAATGCATAATTTGTCCAAATTTATTTTTTTCAAAGAACATATGTGCACCAGAGTATTTTACCTCTGTTTTCCAGGTATAACAATCTCATTCTTAGGTCATCCCCAGCCACTGCAAGAGAAAGAGAAGCCTCTCCGTGCAACGGGTCTCTTCTTTCTGCTTGTTCCAAGATCTCTATACATAATCGTTCCTTGGGAGATGCTTTTCCTTCCTCGGTAGGTCCATTGTAATCAATAGCCTTAGTAAGTCGCTTTGAGATTTGAAGTGCTTTTCTGCCATCTAAAGTAAGATCTGACGGCCTTGCACCTTTAGTTAAGAGAGATACTATGATCTTTGGCTCTTTTCGCATTGCAGCAACATGCAGCACAGTGTAGCCTCTCAAATTTCTATG
>CAODLS011852612.1:0-14975 GCA_948243855.1 Flueggea neowawraea
CGAATGTAGAATTTATCACAAAATTAATGGTTTCCATTAGGTTGTCAACATTGGTGCCATGACATTGGTTGATGAGTGTTACGCATGGTTTATTTGAGAATGTTGAACTTCCATGATATTAATGTTTCAAAATCAACTTGCCAACACAAAAGTCGGCTAAAAGCAAAATCCAATTAGAGAGACCTTAAAACATTTTCAAATAATTGGCTCTTTTGTGATTTCAATTAAGGAAAGCAAGTCGAAGGAAAAAAAATCGAAAAAACACCATAGGACTCAACATTCCAGGTATTTTTCTTATAAGAATCATATAAATGCTTTATTTAGTGTAAAAATTTGCGAGCTCTAAAAGGAAAACAAAGAGGGAAGTGGACACATTGATGGGGTCAAACAAAAATTTAACTCCAAAAGAGGGACAACATGAGTAAAAGAGCAGAAGGGAAAAAATATGGCCACAATTGAGTATATGACACAATCCCCTTTTAAGGGACAATTGAAGTGGCCCATTGCCCCTGTCAAGGCCACTATCCATCCATTTGTGTTGGCTTAGTCATTAGTGAAGGACCCACTTTGACTCTTGGCCGCCTTTCTATCCTTCTCCTTTCTTCTAAATCAATAAGACAAAATGCCTACTATGCAAAAGGAATTGCAACATGACCAAACAACTAGTGTGAGCTTTTGGTTACAATGGCCACCATTGTTTGTTTCTGTCAGTTTATTGTCATATCAATATTGATTGAGATCATTACTATTATTTAGAAGATAGTATATATTAATTATGAATTGACAGACAATTTGTTTTTAAACTTGAAAATGTTTATATAAAATTTGTAAGGTGTTATAGTTCAATAATGCTACCAATGAGCGAATTTTTCTTGTCATTATAAGATTGAAATTTGTAATACTCCAATTCTTGGAATGATTGTTCATATTTTTCTAAAAACAAGAGACATTTATATTTTGTTAACAAAATGCTGTTGATTATAGTTCAATTTATGATGCCCTCATATATAGTATGTATAAAAAGTCATTTGAAGTGGGTAAAATGAATAAAATGAAAATATTTTCCTATATAAGATCATGAACCAAAAGATCACTTGTAATGGACAAAAATAATGAGAATCAAAGAAAGGGTTGGCATTTAGTAGTTTGTTTAGAAGTTGAGCACTTCAATATGACAACTTAGAAAGTACTAATGAAAGATTTTTACCTTCTAAGTCAGCTTTGTTTTTTCGTGGGTAATTATGTTTGCAAATTAGATAAGACAACTCAATTAATTACTTGAACTTAATAAAGCCATAGTCATTGGAACAAATCTCTCAAAAAATGAAATTATGTTCTTGACCATTGACAAAATAATTACTAGCAACAAAGAAGAAATGACTTTCAATATGATGATAAAAAAAGGAGGTTGATAACCTAATCCTTGCTAGATACAAGAAAAATTGGAGTGCATTGCTAATATAATCCAAACTTAGAAGAAGACTTTCATGGATTTAAGTCATTGGTGATACAATGTGGTATTATGATTATGTTGGTAATTGGTTTGAAGTCTTGTACCTTCAGGAAGGGGGAAGTTCTTAAGTAAGATTTCAAATAATCAATAGTTAAAGTTCTTTGAACTTTATTGTGTTGTTGAATTAATTTGCACATGGTTTAAAAAACTAGATATATAATGCTAAGTCTACAAAATAAAACATAATTTTTTACTTTATTGAATACTAATAAATAATTAGCATATAAATAAGAGAGAAGAGTTGTACAAATAACAATGAGTATTTTTGACATTGTGAGACTTTACAAGGTTGTAAGTTTAATTCCAAAGTGTAACATAAACAATTTCTCAAATTTTTTTTGAGTGAATGATAAAGATAACACTATAAAACAGACATAAAACTTGTATGCCTCTCAGTTAAGATTTTTTTTAATTAAACATTGAGACTATAAGAATCAGTGATGTATTATGGCATTCCAATAAAGTTGGTACCCAAAAGCACTTGCATCACCTTCTCTAGCACTCAATATTATTAAAAGAAAATGAAATCGATACACAAAGTTCAACAAAGGAGATTACATGAAACAACAATTCTCCCTCGAAGAGAAATCCTTACAAATTAGATGACTACAAAAATCAGGAAAAAAATGTCACCAATGAAAACTTGGGTTGCGTGCACCAAAAGTGGCAAGCCTACCTGCAGCCCTATTCCCTTCCCTATACAAATGAGAAATTACCACAATCATATTATTAAGTTGGCTAAGATAGTCCGCCAATTGAAGACAACAACACCAAGACAATCATATTATTAGCTGCTTCGCAGTTAAGATAAAAAAAAGACACTGTTAAGCAGAATAAAAAAAATCTATTGCATTATTCTAAGGAAAATTCACGAGTTTGATCTTCCGTGAGTCTTTCAATAATTGCAATTTCATTGAACAACAACGAAAATGTCTTTATATACTTTAATTTGCATATATGAATACGCATTACGTGCATATTTCAAGTATGAAGAAAAAAAGCAATACAAACAAACAAACAAGGTTCACTAGGCAAATATTTGCTTTTTTCTAGCAGCTTTTCTCACAACATTATCAAAATTGATCACTTATAAGAAGTGGGTATATAGTAGTGATCAACATCAACACAGAATGACAGCTAGAACAAACTCCACTGTGTTCAATCTCTTGTCCGAGTGACAAACAAACTTTGTCATCAATTTCGGCTACTCATCAGATACCCAAACCCACAAAAGATTTTGGTACTCATCAATTTCGTCTTCCATGCTATTCTGACTCAACTATACATATATGATAAGCCATTCGGCCTTTTAGAAAAGTTTACTCATGGATTCCACCCACATACATGTCGATGGCTAAAACATGAGTAATGTTAGTTGATTTAATTCAAATTAATTTAATACTGATAAAAAAATAATGTAAATAATATTGTAACATTCGTGGATATGGTGGAGTAGTATAGACTATTTGTTCTTTGACCAAATATTTCAAGTTCGAGCTTTGGAAAATGATAAAATTTGAAATTTGATAAAGAGAATTTTGTCGCTCATATATAAGATGTTTGGCTCAAATCTAGACTACTTAACACCAAAAATATTTAGATACCCAATAATTTAATCAAACAAAAAATATTCTGGCATGTCAATACATTTTTAAGCTAAGTAAACTTTATTCACTTATTTCTCTTGAAAATATATTTGATGTCAATACAGGACTGCACTTTTTGTTTAGTGACGGCAAGTTCTTTTAACTTTAAAATTTTGCCACCATTTTTTTTTTAGCAGTATTGGTCAAAGAGACACTCAAGTAGGGCATAGCATGCTTATCATGCAAAAGCATTTTAAACAAAGAGTATAATTACAATCAATTTGTGACAGAAACTAATCAGCAGATTGAGATGTGGTCGTTATTCCAGCACAAGAACATGATTTGATGGCGCAACAACTACCTAGAGGCAATATATTTACCATTTTTTTCATTTATTGCAACTCTATGTCTCTATCTTTAATTTTATATGTTATCAAAATTTTTATTTATGAAAAAATAAATTAATAACCATATACAGGTTTCTTATTCCATGTTAGTCAAGTTTTGTAATTATTTATGAATAAACTTGTAACTTATTAATCCTAGAGTCAATTTTTACACTAAGAAATTATAAATTTGATTTTTAATGAGAGCAAATAAAATGACTTTTCAAAAAAGTTTAATACTTATTTTTTATTTTATTTAAACAATCCACTACATAATGGATTAAAATGACAGGAAAAAAAAATCTCTATTACTCAATGTGTTTTCACACGCTTAAATCCGCGATACAAAAGAAAGAAAACTTGCCAAATATATTAAGTTACAACTGTATCCACGTAAATATGGTTTTCGAAAATCTATAAACATTAAAAGGTTTCTTATTCCAACCTATAGGTTCTTATTATTCCACCAAGTTTAGAATTAATGTATTTAACAAAGTATTAAGAAAAAAATTACTTAGAATTAATGATTGTCCATTTTTTATTAGTAAAAGAAAAATTCTTGCTCCTTCACGACTATAACATTTTTTTTCATGCTACGATGTGAAAAGTTTACCGAAGTCCAACACCTAATTTACTTCTAAAGAGAAATTTGACACAATCAAACTTGAAAATTGATCATGAAATTTACCTCTGAATTCATGTTTCCAAGAGTATACTAATGATAATTGAAAGTATCATTGATAGTTGTTTGATTTGGATATTAATATTTTGACCTTGAATATAAGAAAGAAAGTTGGTCAATCGATTTCACTTTATTTCAAAATAACATATAGTTTGCCTTTCTTAATTTTCCCATGTTATAGTCTTCTAGACCATTCTCTTTCACTTCAAATTATTAACAGCCTGTTTGGTGTCACGTAATCATAGATATCACATGTAATCAATCATAGAGGCAATAATAATTGGTTAGGCATTCCAAATCCGAAAACCTTTTTGATAATTGAGTTCTACATGTCTCATACATTTATGCTAATTACATGTTAACTTTTTCAATGAAGTTGTAATTTATTAATATCGAATTTGTCTTCATCAGTTTAAGAAGTCGAGATTTTAATTTCTGATAAATTTTAAAAAGATTGCACCTACGCAGCATTTGATAGGTTACAATTTTCTTTTCAGTCACCCCATTTTTTTATTTTTCTTTCTTTCTTTCTAGAATTTTGAAAATCGCTGGTGTGAAGTTTTTTTGATTGGTTTTGCTCGATTAAGTCGTCGAGGTAATTATCAGTTACTGTTAGTGAAAAGAACATTATCAGTGAATATTTGCTTTTGGTAATGTTCATAGTCAATTTTTCATACTTTTAACAATAAATTCCTGAAACTGCATCGAATTCCATTTGATATTGCATCAAGAAAATATGATTAGTCGCTTGCTGCGCCCTATCATAATTAGACGATATTTTTTTGGCAACAATATTATATTAATTAGTATAAGCAAGTGACTTCATTATCATTCACATGGAGGGTGACAAATTAGGTAATGCATGTTTTCATAATTGAGAGTTATGATAATATGGATGATGATGGGGTGTTTGTTACATAGCTAGGGATCGTGACGATAATATTTTTGCTTGGAGGATATCTTTTGTAGTGAGACCTTTTTTTTTTAAAAAAAAGAATAAGAGTAGAGAATTTATTACACCTTATAAGTTATTTTATTGGCTATTATTAAGAATCAAACTCACGACTTCTCGGCGCTAAAATTGACCCAATTATAAACTTATTGGTCCACTAGCTTAAAACTTGCATAAATATTTTTGTTTTACTTATTTTTAATTAATTCCATTCAATTAGTTATAACAAGTAACACTGGTAGGATTTGAACTCACACCATTGGACTATAAACCCTCTGATACCATATCAGGAAATAATCCATCTAAAGCTTTAAACTGATAAGTAAGGGTCGTAATCAGTTTTAACCACATTCTCCAACACAATTATTTTAGAGTTAATAAAATAACAACAATTTTCTTCTTTCAATAATTTTTTTTAAACTCTAGTTCTTACTTTTAACATAAATTAAATAGGTAATATATTTATTAAAAACTTATTGTTTCAATTTGGTAAACATGTTGACTATGAGGAGGTTTTATATGTCAAAAACTTTTTATTAAAAGAAAAAAAATTGTTAATGTACTAATTCCAAAATTATTGTCAATTCATCATGAACTTTTAATTCGTTGATGTTAGAGTCAACTTCTCAATTTCCAGCCTATTGTTTCACTCTAGTAAACATGTTGGCTATGTGTAGGTTTTACATATCCAAAAACTTTTTATTAAAAGAAAAAAATTGATAATGTACTAGTTTGAAAATTATTATCGGTTCACCAATGGGTTTATAGCTCGTTGGTACTGGAGTCAACTCTAATACTGAGGGGTCGCAATATCAATTTTCAGTAGAAATAAATAAAATGACATCATAAAAAAATTGTTGTCGGTTCTTTATGAAAAAATTGAAAAAAAAAACGAAATAGCTAGGTAACGGATGGATTCATTGACAGAGATTGATAATATAAAATAACGATGGAATGTTGAATATATAGGTAAGAATCGGGACAATAATACTTTTGCTTGTTTATTGAAGTAAGATTTGAAGACATTATAAGTCAAGAAAAAGGTCTTTCAAGTTTAGTTAACTAATAACTAGGACTTTAAAAAAAATAGTTAATTAGTCTAGTTTAGTTAGAATGAGCATAGAAGTCGGAGACATAACTTGCAAGTTCGTAGGGAGCAGAACATAGCGCCTCATGTTTTGGTGTCTCTTTTTGTACAATCCCCAAATAACCGGCAATTTTTTCTTGCCTCCATATTGACATGCACGTATGTTTGAATCAATCATTTTTTGAATTTTATATATATATATATATTCTTCAAAGTTATTTGTCTAAATAGATTTGTTAATTTGCTGCATTTTGTAAGAAATTATTCTCCAATTTTGTTGCTGATAGTGATTTGTTCCACTGAAGTTGCGGTCGGCAAGCAGATATTGGAATTGACGACATTATATGCTATACATGTAGTCTTTTTTTTTGTAAATTTAATTTTTAAATTGATTTTTATTTTGATGTTATTAAAAACTAAAAAAAATTTGAAATCTTATTTTAATTTTTTTTAATTTCAAATTGAAACAAACATGATTTCTTTTAATTTCGATTTCAATTTCAAATCAAATTCTAGTTGCTTTTGCAATTTCAAAATTTGAAATTGTTCAGCCACCTAAAGCAAATATGTTTAGCCACGTGTCATGCCACGTCAACAAAAGTGCCATATCAACACGTTATGTCAGTTGATGGCGGAAATTTTACTAAACTATTGTGACATGTGACGATTTTGATAATATAAGTGTAACAATCACGTTATTTTTTGCTTATTAATCCATAAAAAATAGTACAAGTCATGTCTACCTGAGCTCTGTTGTAAGGGACCTTTCAGATTTGAGCATTGTAGCCAAAAATAATGTCGACAGTCTTACAAAAATTGTTTGAAGGTTAAAGAATCACATACAGAATATAAGCCTTTGTCGATCCAATTACGTGAACAATTTGGCTCCTGCTTTAATTAGTTAACATTAATTGTTTATTATACATAAATAAATTAAAAAACAACTTCAATGTTTTGACTAAGATGGTGGCAATTCGAGCTTTGCAATGATGTTGAAACTAGAAGAAAGCGACTAGGCATATGAGAAAATAACGTGACATTAATTCGTCTCAATGGACAAAATGGAAGTCGGTGGTCACTTTTATTTCAAATTTAAGAGAACTTTGCTTGTCGAAAGTTGAAAACCACTAGACCTTTTCCATCGATTCATCACATTTATGCTGTTCCCTTAAGCAATTTTTGACTTTTCCAAAGTACTCTTGTTTATTTAATAATTGCACTTTGTCATCAATTATTAGTTTTGTAATCACATTCTCATGAAATTTTTATTTTGAAAAAATGGAAGATAAGATTGTTAATAATTCATTTAGTCTTGTGAGCTTGTTTTAAATATATTGAAATTTGGTTTGTCTAGTTTGCGATCTTTTAAAAGACGGGTTAAATAGGTCAAAATTCCTCTTAGTCAAACGCTAAGACATTTAATGGTAAAATAAAAAGTAGATTTACAAATTTTTACAAAATAAACGAAAGTACTTGATAAGAAGGTTTAGTATTTTGGACGAATTTTTACAAATTTTATGCCATATATAATTGCAAAAAATTCAATTGTAACCAGAATATTCCCTAGTTAAAAGGCTTAAGTTTGGAGCAAAGATAGCATAGTGGTCCCAAGGTAAGAATATTATATTCTCTTTGCGTAGTGTTGATGCCACAAGCACTGTTTGGCTTAAACAACACAGACAAATATCAGGAAGTTTTAAGTCAATCCGGTGACAATTACGGAAAAACAAATAGACAAGGTTCACGAAACATGGTCCATGTACTAATGCGAAAATTGGTCATTCACCCCTCCACTAAAATTTGTTCAACTTCCCTCCTATAAAACTATTATGTCAAGTCATATTCTCTCTCTCAATAATAATCACACTCCATGTGAAGCAAGTAATATTTGCCACAAATCTTCTCTCTGCCCCTCCTTCCTTTTATCCTAATTTTTTATATATCATTTTCCCCTCTCTCTTTTGCTCTTTATAATCTTGCCTCTATAAATTTAATTGTCCTATTTTAATCCATCCACGTATGCAGGGATGAACCTAAAGGGGGCCACGGGACCCTGATTCTATGCTCTCTTATAATACAAGACATAAATAAAGTATATTTATAGTTTATTTATAATTTATTTATGGTATATTATATGTATTTATCATCATTGAGCCTCAGATGAATTTAGTTTTATGTTCGTTACTTCATGTTTGCATATATGGTGAAAGTGTTAAACAACATAATGGTGATAAGGGTTGTGGGAGAAAGATGTTTGAGTTATGGAGATTGAAGGACAACAATACGCTAGTAAAATTATTATAAGGTTTTAGCAATTGCATATAATCTATATACTAGGTGTAAATTTTTTCAATTTACATCAAATCGTCACCATCTATTCTTTTAAATCTAATGACCCATAATTGTCACATATATGGCACATTATTGTCAACATTTAATGACCATTAGATCTAAAAGAATGGATGATGAGATGTTACTCATGATCTAAGGGTGATATTAAAATAAAGGATATACCTGATGAAGAAAATTAATAAAATAAACTAAAGAAAATGACAGTTCAGGCGGCAAAATCGGCTATATATAAAGAAAATGGATGAAAATATGAGAAAATGGAAGAATACTTGTATTATGAATAAATTTGAAAACAACTTACATAAAATTTCTTCTGTATAATTTGGGAATACAAATTTTGATTACATATTTTTGGCTAACTGGTGTAAGTTGGGATCTCAACACATGAGAAGTCTAAACTAAATTGATAGAATAAAACTAAAATATGCTCTGCCTCTAATGTTTGGAGCCTCACTCTATTTGTAGAAGGATTAGTTGCTACAGTGTTGTACAATGATCTTCTGACTGTGATGGTACACTGCTACAATGATTTTTCTAATTGCTACAATAGCGCCTCTGTGTCTTTTTACTGACTGCTACAATACGTTTACAGTGTTTAGTCAGAAATCTCTGTTGCCATTAATTATTGATTTGAATGCTACAATTACCATTGTTTTGATTTTCTTGAGTAGTACAATAATTTTCTTAAGTTTTGCAGTGGCCAATATTTCTTGTCTTTTGTCTTTTTCCAATAATATAATATTAGTGTTGTGTTAAAACTATTGGTCTTTGAAAATATTTTGAAATTTTGTACTTGCAATTTGAAATGGTTAGCTAGAAATGTTTTTGCTCCCTAATTTTTGTCTAAGTAGAATTTCTACTTAACGGGATGTATTTTACTTTATATATATATATATATATAAAATAAGAATCATGCTGTGGGGAAGATAAGATGGCATAGCAATCATCTTTGTTGTCATTGGCCAAGTTTACCACAAGTTGAGAGCTTGAGGCTAATTATGTGGCCTTTGACCGTGTTTGTAGAATTTATTCCATAATGTCCAATATTCGTCTTTGCATGTGAAGAAAAATAACCGCAACTAATAGTTCCAACAGGAAAATAAAATATCATTAAGATTTAGTTGAGGGGTGAAATGCTAATTTGGCCGTCGGTTGAGGGACCTACTGTGTAAAAAGGCAAAACAAAATGAATAATTGGCTTTGAATCTATTGATAATTTTCAATATTTCATACTTGCCACAGCCTAGCTCTCATGACATTAATGGTCACATTTTTCAACGTACTGTCGTCCTTGTGAATTTTCTATTAATGATATAGTCGCAAAGATAATTATGCTAATGACTTTCGATCTTGACTGAATAATATACATTTAGATCATAAATGATGAGTTCTAGCATTTGAAATTGAAAAGAGAGAGAGATTAGTAAGAAAAGTTGCACGAAAACTTTATGTAAATGGAGTTTCAATTACTTTGCCACATGTATGTTTTCTAATCTAAAAGTGAATTAGCTTGTTAATAGAATTGATTACGTGCCTGATTTGATGGCTTCTTGATATTACAGGTAAAACAGAACCCCTTAAAAATGATCATAAATGCATTATATATAGGGTTTTCACACAAATATCAGAAAAAGCAAATTACAAAAATGTGTTTTTTTTCAGAGATATACTATAAAGTAAGAAATGTAAAAATAAAAATAATTGTGAAAAGTTAAAACCATATTTTTGTTCATTTATTTTAGTACACCATGTAATTTTCCCTTATATACACTGCTGAGTGTTCATTTCCAATAGCATAATGACCTAATTAGGACGCTAGTCGATTCGAGTTTCGTAGATGTTTCGATACCTTATTTCCTTGGAAATCAGCTGTAATGCTTTGGCTGTAAAACTCTTTTGTAAGGTTTTGTGTCGATCACTAGTCTAGTGGCTTCACTCTAAATAAGATTCTAAATTATAACAAAAAATATTTATTTGATTAGTCTTCCTTTTCTTTTCTTGAATAAGTTCTTACGGGTTTTAATTTTAGTAAATTGAGTAGTAGATAATAGAAATAAATTGTATAGTAAAAAAATAAAAAAATTCACACGTCTTTTAAGAATTACAATATATTGCATATGTTATATACTATGTCAATATGCTAAAACCAAACACTCTCGACTTGAGAGATAATGATATGCTTTTAAGCAAATCGAGATTATATATATTAATAGTTTAACTTTTTTATAAGTAAATATGGATATTTTATTAAACACTAATCAAAATAGTGGTCGGTCAACAACTCTTACAAAGTTATCCTGCATGAAGAGTGGTATGCCTTATAACTTACCATCGTATGTGTAAAGATAAAAATACATTAATAGTTTATTGTATTTTTTTCATTGTAATAATTTATAATTTTTGCAAATTAACCATCGTTAAAATTAGTTTGTTGGTTCAATTTTTACTGTGTTCACATGTTTTAAAAAATTAAGAAGATTCCATAGATACCTTTGAATAGCACAATAAGAAAAGGAAAGGAACAACTTTAGTTTAAAAAGTAAATAATGAAATGTTATGGACTTTGTACGATAATTTACAAGAATCACTAACGCATTGGCGGCAGTTCTTATCATAGAAATATACCAATGAGCTTTCATGCTTCACGCAATGAATCGATGCATAACAAAGCGAAAAAGAAACAGGAAAATTATATCGAAAAAAGGAACTTTTTTCTTTTTAGTTAATAAATCAACCAAATAAATTAAGTTCTAAATTACTCAAAAGTCTAATTGGTTTGGTTGTGTTCCACATTAAATTTGAGGAAGGGTGGTCCTGATATTAAGTCAATATCAAAATGACACCATGTATAGGAAGAGGTACTATAAAGCCAAACTTTCAATATGGAGGTGGTGAGAAAGAGATGTTAAACTTATCTCCTTAAAGCTTTTTTTTTTTTAAAAAAAAACCCACACACACACAATTTTATTCATTATTAGTCTTACAAAGGGGAAGACTAATTTCTATAGTAAACATGAAAAATTTGGGTGCCTTTAGGGTTTGAACCTAAGACTTTTTGGTTAAGT
Source organism: Flueggea neowawraea (assembly GCA_948243855.1). NCBI lineage: Eukaryota > Viridiplantae > Streptophyta > Magnoliopsida > Malpighiales > Phyllanthaceae > Flueggea > Flueggea neowawraea. Next base: position 11,624 of record CAODLS011852612.1, read on the forward strand.
GTGGTGCTTAACAATTGAACTACCCAACATTAGCTATTTCCTTAAAGCTTTGCTTCTATGTTACGTGTGTTTTTCTTGGCAAGTAAGTAATCACACAACTTAGCATGAGAAATGTCTTGCCTATTTTAATCCACACTTTTCGGATAATTTTTTTCTACAATCAAAGTTTGCTAGAACTCCTACACCCTTTCCTTATTAAGATGCAATATTTTTTGTTAGATGTATAATAATAAAGTAATTTTATTACAATTTTCTTGTAATTAAATCATAAAATATAGCACCCAACAAAAAATATTGCACTTTAATTAGAAAATGTTGTATGAGTTCCTGTAACTTTCGGTTGTAGGAAAAAATTATCCAATTTTTCGTTGCCGATTGATTATTCTGAGTGAGGTTTTAGGATCTAGATTTGTATAATTTCCGTATATGTTTAGATATTGTTTTTTGGAACGGTATTATAATTCACACGAGACCTCCAATTTTCTCCCACGAGTTGTACCTTGAACCAAGACTAGAGAATCCAAGACATGAGTGTTTATTCACCAAGCCAACCCCACATCAACATTTGCTTGGTTTTCAAGAATTTCAAAACATAATATCACAAAAAAAAAATGAACTATTAAAATATTCTAATGATAATTATCATAATAAGATCATAATATTAGTTTACTTCTTATCAAAATCAAATATTCATCTCCTTAATATTGAAGTTTGCTTTAACATTATTATTAAATTACCAATCTAACGAGTGCGTTTATTTATATATGATAAATTGAGAAGTAATCTATGAAATCTTGCATAATAAAATATTTAAAAAATTAACACTTATTTTAAAAAGATATTAAGTACCAATAGCCTACATACATGTTCTTTAATTAATTCAATACCATTCAATTATTGGTAGTACTCCAATACCATGCCAAGATTAACCAATCTATTTTGGAGTTTAAGTTATAAAGTGAGACTTATAATTGGTTATGTTAAATTTCTTGAGACAAACTACAAGTTTTCGCCATACCTTATCTAAACCTGTATAGTCATGAGGATAAAAATCAAGTTGAATATATATGGTGGTTTAAATATAATCTTCAAATGAAGGAGAAAGCTGATAATTTTCCCTGTACAATTTTTTTTTAAAGTTTTTTTGAATAAATGCATGAGACTCAATAATCAATGATCGCAACAAGAAAAATCTGATAAGAAAATCATGAGTAATTAAATCTAAAATCTCAAATAGAGGATCTAAGAAATCTCATTTATTCTAATATAATGGCTTAATATACACTTGAGATGGGATATGAATCTAATAAAACTCTCTATAAGATCTAATACTCTCTTTAAATATATTATGTTATCTATTATGAAGAGTCGGTTTATAAAAATATAACTTCAACCCACTCTTTATAACCTAAAAGAAAATAAAGAGCTAATTTTACAAGTTATTTGTGGAGAGTGATACACACTCTTTATAATTTATGGAATTAATGATAGTCTACTCCTATTAGTTGAAAATACAATAAATGAAAAGAAGAATGTAAAAAGGAGATATAAAATAATTAAAAATTGATCTTCTTATGAAAACAAACAAAAATAACTATTAAATTTTACAGAGTTGCATTGAAGAATAATTTCTTTTTCACTCTATATAATTAAATATACTCTTTATTTGTAACAAATTTTTGAAGAATTGCATTGGAGATGCTCTAAATCATTTATGTACATTATCCCAAAAACGATTTAGCATGAAAGATTGTTGTATTATTATAAGAGCACGTACAAAATTTTATATTGTATTCTCCAACAAATCTTAAAAGCATTAACCATAATTACGCGTGGAGTTGAAATATTGAGCTCCTAGTCTCTAGACATGCATGAAAGTAAATTAGCAATTCATGTCCGGTGATTTTCTTAATGGAAGGTGAAGGATACATACTTGGTGTAAATCAGTAATTGATCGATATTAACAATTTATGGAATTAATAATTTCCAAATATTGATAATATAAATTTCATTGATGATATGCACTTTTCTGTGCAAGTGGAAAAGGAAAAAATGGCCATATATAATCAATTACACACCCACAAAGAAAATGCTTATCATGAACAAGGAGCGAATGGGAGTGAGAAAGAATTGGATGGATACATCTGAGTATGATTTCCACCAATACATAAAGTGGAATTTGATGCAAACACAAACAAATGAGAGTTTCATGGGAACTCCAAGAAATATGGCATAAGAAAAGCCAATAGTTCTTCCTAGCACTAAGCACACTTATAACATACTCAAAGTGATTAAGCAAGCCATATTTGACTTATTTATTTATTTTCTCTTTTTAGGTTGGAATTATTTTCTTTCCCATCTTGCAATAGCATGTTGGTCAAGTCTTTTTGTGTTAATGTTGAAGTGATATTTTTGATCAAGATGCAAGCAAAACCTTGAAGGAAGTGATATCAAGCTAAAAATGGACGGAATTATGGAGGAAAACTGGTTGCTGGGTAGACACGGACATGCCCACGGGCGTGGCACTGCCCGTGTGCAAAGTTGGAAGCGGAAAGGAAGAGTTTTGTCGAAACAGTGAAGGACACGGCCTGGGACACTGACGTGTTCTAGACAGTGTAATGGGCAAAACTGACACACGGCCGTGTGAAATCCGTGTAACTTGTGGTTTCACACAGATGCGTGTTTTCATCCGTGTTTTGACTGGTTTCGTCCGTGTTTGGCTCTCTTATGCCCATGTCTTCATACCTGAACGTGTTACGACGGGTTTAGGGTTGGTTTTAGGGTTTTGTATTCCTATTTAGGCTTGTATTACTTGTAAACTATAAAAAGGGGCTTGAGAACGTCTTGGGGAAGCTTTTGAACGCTGTTGTAAGCCGTTGTGCTTGTTTTTTATTATGAATAGTAGAATTACTTATGTTCTGCCCGTGGACGTAGAACGAATTGATCGAACCACGTAAATCTTGTGTTCTTGTGTGATTGCTCTTTGTTATTCCGCATTTACTTCTAACGCCTAATTTCCTGACAAGTGGTATCAGAGCCACAGAAGTTTGTTCAGAAACTCCTAGGGTTCGTTCTGCAGAAAGAATATGTCTTCATACAAATTCGATATTGAAAAATTCAATGGGTCGAATGATTTCACGTTGTGGAAGCTGAAGATGAATGCGATTCTGATTCAACAGAAGTGTGAGGAGGCGATTGAAGGTGAAGAGAAATTATCGGTAGAATTGACAGCAGCGCAGAAAGCAGAGGCTGTGAAGAGAGCGCATAGTGCAATTCTATTGAGTCTGGCGGATGAAGTCTTGAGGGAGGTAGCTGTTGAAACTACTGCAGTAGGCTTGTGGCAGAAGCTTGA
>CAODLS011853025.1:0-11999 GCA_948243855.1 Flueggea neowawraea
ATTTTTTTAATAATTTTTAAACAAATTAACTATTTTATTAGTAATTAATAATAATAATTTATAGAAAAATAAATTTTTGAGAGACTGTAGAAGAGATTGAGAGATAAAAAATGGTGTAAAATTGGTAAGAATGAGTTGGGGTATTTATAGAGTTGAAAAAAAAAACAAAAAAAAAAAGAAAAGAAAATAACCATTGGAACAGCCTGTTCCAACGGTTCAGTGAACCGCCGGTTCAAATCGGCGGTTCGATGGTTTTTAATACGAGAAACCGGAACCTAAACCGTAAATCTCCGATTTTAGTCGGCCGGTTCCAATTTCGGTTCGATTCCGATTTTGACCGGTCCGATTTCGGTTAAATTCGCCGATTTCGGTTTGATTTTTACAACTCTAGTTTGATGCATATGGCATTCTCAAAAAGTTGAATATTTTATTCTTGTGTAAACTGAAAATTTCCCTGATTTCTTTCTCTCCCCCTCTCTTTCCTTCTCTTTTTTTCTTTTGGGTCTGTATTGTGCGTAATTTCTTGATGGGCACAGATTCCTGCTTACCTGTTAAGCACCTAGTTAAAAAATGAACCATTTATTGGATTAGGTATAAAATGTTTTTCCCTCAAAAGTAAAGTATCCTGAAAACAAATATCAAAAGGAAGATATTCAAGTTCTGAAAACATCTCCTGCGCTAGCCTAGCAATATGGGTAAAATTTGGGTCGAGGTTTGCCTGATTTCTGCTCGGGGTCTGCGGCGCACCTCCCCATTCTGGAAGTTCCAATGGTTTGCCGTTGGATGGATTGATCCTAACAACAAATACTGTACCAAGATAGATGCCTCTGGAAACGCAAATCCTAGTTGGAAAACCAAGTTTGCTGCCTTGCTTGAAGATTCACGGTTTCAAGATGCAGCACTGCAGGTTGAAGTGTACAGCAGAGAGCCTATTTTCCTCAGAGAAAAACTCCACGGCACTGCCACCATCGTCCTCAAAGAATTCCTGGCAAAGTATAGCAAATGCATCGGGGCCTCAACTCCAGCCACCGAAGAATTTGGGAGTTATCAACTGCGCACTAGGAATTCCTCAAAAACTCAAGGTTTTGTTGATATTTCGATTCCTATTTCTGAGGAAAAGGAAGAGATACTTTCATATCCAGGTGTTCAAGAAATCAGCCTCTTTGGCTTTGTCAGATCTTAAATTATTTTGTTGTCACCCCACTGATTATTGGTCTGGTCTAGATGTTGATGCCGTTTTCCTACTGGCACAGGCGAAGATGAAGGAGTTGTTCTCATGGATCGCAACAATAGCATGTCATCCCGTGCTGAGGGAAGGCCAGGACAAGGACAAAACTATCCATTAGAGCTATCTTATCCGGTACCAAAAGACCAACCAGCGGATGCTCCTATTCTGCCATATCCTGCAACTCACTCCTATCCATCCATAGCTGGACCAATGTATCCATCGGCAAGCGGACCCAGCTATCATCCACCTCGCACCCCTCCTCCACCTCCACCGCCTTCTCATGTTGGCTACGTGCCTACTTTTCTCCCAAATGCAGATTACATAAACATGCCATCCTCATATGGACGAGGCCCAAGACCTGCTTTAACAATGGGAGTTGGAGCAGGTGCTCTCGCCGCCGGTGCTGTGATTTTCGGTGATGACTTAATGTCAGGATTTAATATTCCTTCCAGTTTACAGGAGCCTAGTCTAACGATGTCAACAAATCCTCCTTTCTAAATTCTGATTGGCAGGCCTCTGAATTACTGTAATTATGCGTGTAAAACTCTCAATCAATCCTACCGGCAGAATTTATTAGACTAGCTTGCTTGTTGTATCAGAGATTGCTCGTTTAAGCCCCATTTGCATACCAGTTCTTTTTTCAGCTGAGTGCTTGTTTGGAATACATGCCAGCTTCAAATAACAGCAGCACCTTTGAATATCATACTGAAAGTATTGAAGCATCATTGCAACAAGAAAATGAACCATGTTATAGTAAGATGGGGGCTGGGGGATGGGGATGGATGGGGGAATAAAACTACTGCACTACTTTGTGCCATTAGCATTGATTGTTTGCTGAATTCCAATCTGCAGCCACATCGAAAGAGAAAATTATCTTTCAGAATGCTACTTTTACAAATATACCATAAATTGTTTGCCTGGTTAGATACTTATTAGCTGTTATACAAATAAAAGTTTTGTAGGGAGCACGAGTTCAAGATACTCCTTGCAAGGTCATATCCTCTGCATCACCATAAACATTCCGCAGAAACTTCTCAATAACTGAAACAAATTCTTCCACTTTTTCTTCGTGAGGCAAATGGCCACAATGTTTGATTACTTCAAGGAAAGACCCAGGTATCGCTTGTGAAAGTCGCCTGGCGTTCCAAGAGGGAACAATTCGGTCACTGTCCCCCGTGATGATCAAAACTGCGTTTCCATCAAGGAAAGCCAATTAGAGTACAACCTAGAAATTGCAACTAGTATCATTACCCTTTGTCAAAGACAATTTTAATGATCCATCAGTTTACTTTTCTTCTTGCAACCCCAGCCATCAATACAGCATTTATGTAAACTAAATTAGAAGTTATGAGTGCCGTTGGAATGGTTTGGGAAATTAATGTGGCCAAGCATGGTTGTCACTAATCTATAAGTAACTTTAAACACAAAATAGAAAGTGATAATCAGAATGATTACCAGGACATGAGATCTCATGAAGTCTTTTAGACAGTGGTGGCTTTGATACGGACTCGGTACTTGCAAGCGTAGCAGCAGTGAATTCTGCAAGAGCCCTGTCCCAACCCTTGGCCTTCAGTGGCTGCATTTATAGACAACTTCTAGTCAACGACATTTAGATAACAAATGAATGTCACTTGTTCAACCATGTTTCAATATTTCATTCAATTTTTTCTTAGCTGTTAAGATCAAGACATATAAAACTAATTACCTTGGTGTAATCATTTTGAACATGTTCAGTGACCTTACTTGAATCATACCATGCTCTTCGTACTGCTGCAATACCAAATCTATCAATTAACATCCTTACCTGAAATCAAGGAGGCAATTCCCTGTCAGATATGGAGGGAGCTCATCATAAGATACTGCACCTGCCTAAAGTTATAGAAGAGAAGGAATATAATACAAATGAAAGATAGATGCAGAGCTCCATCTCCTAGCTAGCACAGGGCAATATTTGTTGGTGACAACAGAAGAACATACAATTTAATACACTCATGCTAGTTTAAGGGGTGTATTGGATTTTGACTTAATGATTTTTGTAGATTTTTTTTTAAGTAAATGACTTTTACAGATTTTATAGATTGTAATGACTTTCGCAGAGTTTATAAATTTGTCAATAATTTTTATAGACTTTATTTTAAAAGACTTTTGCAGAGTTTATAATTTCTCAATCACTTTCATAAACTTTATTTTAAAATTTTTTTATAGAGTTTATAAATTTGTCAATGACTTTTACAAACTTTATTTTAAAAGACTTTTATAACAATTAAAATTTTTATTTTATCACTATTAAATAAAAAAATGCTTCAAGAGTTGTTTCAAACTAATACAATTTTCTTTTACGCCTAAAATAAACAACTGAAATATTCATTTGTAAATTAAGCATAAAAAGTGTAAAAATATAATTTGTTCATACAAAAAAGTCTCTTTAACTCCAAATAACTACATTTAAAACAATGATAAAAATAAACAACTGAAATATTCATTTAATAATTAAACAATATCTAGAATTTTGACCGATGTTTCATACAATTCTTCTTCAATATCTTCCTCTATTTTTGGATTCTCCACTTCATCATCGCCATTTATGTTTAAGATATGTAAATATAATGACATAAAAAAAGATAATAAATCTATGTGTAAATGATTATTAAAAAGTTATAAAATAATAGTTTTCTAGCTAATCTATTCTCTTTAATAAAAACTAGTATAAAAACAAATACGATTGATAAATAAAATATATCCATAAAATAGCAAAAATAAGATCCATAATTGAATAATTTTAAATTTAACTGTTCTAATTCATAAGTTATTCATTCAAAAGTCATTAGAAGTCATTGAAAGTTTTAAACTAGAGTGAAAGAGAATTGTGTGGTCTTTTATTCATACAAACCTAAAAACTATCATTCAAAATATGTAAAAGTCATTGTCTATAAAATTTCATAGACTTTTTGAACATGAGTATACTTTTATAAACTCTTTAAAAGTTCTAATTGAATACATCTGATTTTTGTAGACTTTTTTTAAGTTTGTAAAAATTATAATCTAATACACTCAAATTTTTAAAGAGTCTTTAAAGCTCATAATTCAACACCTCATGACTTTTTTAGTCTATAAAAATTATAATCCAATACTCTCTTTAATGTAATGAAAAATGAATAAAAGAACAAGCTAAAGGAGAATGAAAGAGCACAAACGCATTCTCGTATGTCATTGACTATTTTTTAGTAAAAAAATACGTTTTCAAAGTATTGAAACATAAGAAAGTATCTGAACAAAATTAAAAGATCTCTGGTGGATCAAAACAAGAAGAGGGGGTACTGTTCTTTCAAGTTGATAATTAGCTGGCATGGATAGATAATATATCAGTTGTGCAGCCTCACTGTCTAAAAGGATTAGTCACACATGATTGCAATCAAGTGCTTAACGGATTTATTTTGACAGTCATAATTAATCAATCAATCTGACGTGTCCAAATATTATTATTGTTCAAAGCTAATATCAAAAGATTGTCCAAAGAGAAGTTGAATACCAGCATTATACCGAAGGCAGAGCAAAGAACTGCCGACAGTGCTTTCTTACACCAAGAGTTAAGCATATCTACCATTCCCTTAATCATTCGAGTTATTTCTTCAGTAATGCATGCTATAAACTTCGATAAAATCTAAAGAAGCTTGATAAATGGCTTTCCCAAACTATTTGAATCTTCTTTGTCTCCTTTAGTCTGATTCTTTTTTCTGGATTTATTTTGTCCGAAATATGGAGCAAAGATGGCTGGTGCAACAAGGACCAGGGCTGCAATTCGTTCAGGAGCCTCAAAATATGCATTGACTGCTACAAGTGAACCAGCGGAATGCCTGAAATGTTAATTCTTTTCCAGAGTTGACAAGACAGGATTTTTTACAACAGATACATGGGATATGCTGAATGATATAGTATACTTCAAATGGTCAAAACCAAACAAATGAAAGCAAAATGCAACTGCAAGGCTAGAAAAACTTTCAAAAATTAGGTGTCCTAAAAGAAACAGTTTATTCAAATCATTGTGTAATTGTTTCTTCCACTAGTTCTAAAAACTCGTGTGGCAAAAACAAACAGCTTTGCAACATGATAACTGAAAGTTCGTTACCCTTGCAACACAGAAAGAGAATCATCAGAGCAGAATTTCACACAAATGAAATTACATATAAAATTTGCTTCCCTTACACTAATAGCAACATCGTTTTAGTCAATCAGGCATTCGAAAGATTCCAGTTTGATGTGCTAAAATAGTTTCCGGTCCAAAGTAAAAGTAGGTCCATTTAAAGGAATGTGATGATGAAATCGTAGAGATCAACTATAGTTTACATTGAATTTGACAGAAACGAAAGAAAAAAAAGAAAAAAAAAAAGAGGAATAAACATACCCAACAATAACAGCCTTGGGAGCTGCCAAGAAATCAATGAAATAAAAGGTAGCAAGCACAGAAAACGCCATGGAGTAGGGATTCAAAGATTTGGTAGCAGAAGACGAATGTAACCTTGAAGTCAATCCAAAAGCTGGTCTATCAAAGGCGAGAACTTTAGAAGCAGTGAACTGAGCCAAATCCATGGAGTAATATAATTGGAAAATGAAGCTTGAGAGAAGCAGCATTATGTGTTTGGGACGATTCTGCATTGTACACTTTGTGGTGGATGGTTACACCTTCAAACTCACAGAAACAGCTGTCTGGATCAGCTAAAACTCTAGGGTCCAATAGTTCATCTTGATCTACGCCAGCAACAGCAATCTTTTTCTTAGTGCTCTTCTCATCCAACAACCTCTCTGCAGATAGATTTCAATAGGAAAAAACAAAGCTGATGTTTGAATCAGATTAGGGAGCTATTAATGAAAAAGAAAGCATAAAAGATGAGATGAAGATGTAGTTACCAGAGCAAGAAGCACCATCAGAACCACTGAGCGAAGCGCGAGGATATTGGTAATAAGAAGAAGCACGGTTCGAAGACGGGACGCTGAGGCTGTTAGTTGAAGGACAATGATTCCACAATAATGGCTTAAACTTATTCTCTTTGTGACTGTAGAATTGGAACGATGCCGGCTGTCGAAACACAAGTATTCTGCTCATTATTTGGCCTTCACTTGGTGGTGTTGTTGGTTGAGTGCGATTATTGGTGGAATGAGGCAGCACTAGCACAGGTAGCAGCTGAGCGAGAGAGAGAGAAAGGGAGGGATAATATATTAATATTCGTCAAAGAAGCGGCCAGCGGAGGCATTATCCTATGCCAGCGACAAGTCGTTTAACTCATCCCCCATAACAAATTCATTTCTCCTCCTCGGTTTAATAGATCGGGAAAAAAACGAAAGGGTCCGGAAAACAAACGTGACGTGGAGGCTCTGGTGTGTAAGAAGCTGGGTGATCCATCCACAGCCACCAGCAACGAGAATTCAGCTATTGTTATAAACAAAAGCCATCCAATTCCAGAACTGGACTCCTCCACCGCAGTTAGAGTGAGAGTGACAGCGACCAGCTTGAATTACGCCAATTATCTCCAAATTCTAGGCAAGTACCAAGAGAAACCTCCCCTCCCATTCATCCCTGGCTCTGATTACTCCGGTATTGTCGACGAAGTCGGCCCCAACGTCTCCCGATTCAAGGTCGGCGACCGAGTTTGTTCCTTCGCTGCCCTTGGCTCCTTCGCTCAGTTCATCATTGCCGATCAGTCTCACCTGTGCGCATCCAATTCCTTTGCTTTTCTTCTGTTTATTTATTTACTGCCGATGATGTCATTTCCAATTTTTCTTCTTTTGAAATGAAATAATATTTCTTTTTTTTTTTTAAAAAGGTTTCGAGTGCTGGAGAGGTGTGATCTGGTGGCAGCTGCTGCACTACCTGTGGCTTTCGGGACCTCCCACGTGGCTCTTGTTCATAGAGCTCGATTGAATTCTGCTCAGGTTTCTTCCTCTATCCATGGCATGCATCTTACTGATAACAAATGGTCAACAAGGCTTCACCGAACAAGCTACTATATTTGCATTGAAAATGGTATCCTAATTCACAGGTACTGCTGGTTCTGGGTGCCGCTGGAGGGGTTGGCCTTTCTGCGGTCCAAATTGGCAATATTTGTGGCGCAACTGTTATCGCCGTTGCTAGGTACTTGCTTTTGCATACTCTTTCGTTTGTTTCATGTTATGAATAAATAAGAGAATGCAACTGGTTTGTGGATCTCACTCACTCGCACTTGAACTGCAAACAGGGGAGCTGAAAAGATAGAGCTTTTGAAATCATTAGGGGTTGACCACGTTGTGGACTCCAGCAAGGAAAGTATGAGCTCCAGTGTCAAGGACTTTCTCAAGGCAAGGAAGCTCACAGGAGTTGATGTCTTGTATGATCCTGTAGGCGGCAAGCTCACCAAAGAAGCCTTGAAGCTTTTGAATTGGGGTGCTCAGATTTTGGTCATTGGCTTTGCCAGTGGTGAAGTACCTCTCGTCCCTGCTAATATTGCTCTTGTCAAGGTCACTCTTTTATTCTCCTCATCATTTTACGACTTTCAGTTGCTTTCCCTTTTCCTTTGAACATATGAAAATTGATCATTCATAAATTCAGAATGAGTTTCATCCATGAAGCTACTGGATTTAATGAATTAAAACGTTATGCTCAATCTTTGAAGCATTATTTTAATCCAGTGATCTTTGAAGCATTATTATTAGTATGTCCAAGTTGTATTACTACTATACCATTGCTGACAATGTGCTTAATTCTTCGCTGAATTGGTTCATCATGCTTGTTACTCAGAACTGGACCGTGCATGGACTTTACTGGGGTAGCTAAAGAATACATCAACCGGCAGTACTTGAATAGTCCCTTAGGGAGCTACTCTCTTGGATGGCGAAAGGCCTACTTACCATTCACATCTCTCATATTTACACCCTTTCAGAGGTGCGGAGCCCTTATTCTATCATTGAATTGAGTAGACTTGTGCATACATCTAGTGTTGTTTACTTCTTAGATAATTTTGCCATTTTCCATTAAATGATTTTTGGAAATAAATTATATTCCCATGCCACTTAATCGGTTGGTGAATTTGAACCTTCACTCTGGTCCAGTCCTTAAAAGTCTTCGGACCACTTGGGAAATTGAAATAATAGCATAGGTCAACTGAATACCAGAAACTAACGCTTGAATTTGTTTCTTAGCCTCATGAATACATTTGTTAAAACAGAAGCATGTTGGAGCATCTTGAAGATTTCTCCTAACCATATAAAATCATCAGACAACTAAGATGAAATTGGACGAGGCTAGGATTTAGCTTCATATGATAAACCTTTGGATTTCTTTTAACTTTCGTGAACACTGGAACCGGTTGTCTTTGTACGATGACATAATTAACTGGTCCTTTTTAATACTGTGATGAACTGGCATAAGTTCTTGACCACAAATATTCTCTGCAATTTCTTCATAAATATCTTTTGCATTTACTTTCTTGTTGAATGAATACTAAAGAGCTTAAAGCATTTTTTGTTAAAAAGAAAGTTGTGCAACGATACACATGCTACTCTCTCAAACTAGCAACTTGATCGATGCATGCATTTTTACTTGTCCTTGCAGGCCAGCCTTGCCTTCTCTGCTATTAAAGATAGGAAAGCAATTGGAAAGGTGATGGTTGCTCTTGACGGCGAAACAAGTCCAAAATCTAAGCTCTAAGTTGATCAGAATTTTCGGCAACAATATGTTCATTAGATCTTTAACAGAAGAGATTTCTCTTCTGACTATTTTATAATAAGTTAAGAGGTATTTGTAGTTTCACAAGAGTAAAAATGAAGGGTTAGTTTAGTTCAACTTCTCGAGTTAATTCGCGGGAACTAATTTTTTGAGAAATAATTTATAAATGTGTTTAATTGACATGTTGAATTATTGAAAAGTGTAACTTATTGTATTTGGTTCAAAACTACAATTCCGAAGAAGTTAGTTAAAAAAAATTAATAATATCTTTATTTTATTAAATTTAAATTAATAATATAAAAAAATTAAAGAAAAAATATTTATTTTTATTACATAATATATTTTTTATTATGAAAAATAAAATTACAGTTATTTTTTCACACAAACTTATAATGAAAATTATTTTTAAAAAAATTTATAAAATTTATTTATTTAAAACATATTTTTTTAAATGTATTTAAAACATATTTTGAAAATCCTAAAAATATAAAATATTTTTTATAACTTATATAAAATTGTAATTTATTTATGAAATATTTTATCAAAAAATTATTTATAAAATAATTTATCAAAATTTATTATTGAAAATAATTTATAAAATTTTAAAAATAAATAAAAAATTATAAATAAATAGTATTTTGAAAATATATTCATAAAATATTTGACTGATTATTAAGGAAATTGGATTTCTTGACCCCCTCAGAAAGTTACTTGTCAAAAGGAAATTAAGTGTTTGATTTCTCAGAAAGTTCAACTTCTTTTGTTCAACTAAACAAAAGAAAATTACCTACTTTTCAAAAATTTATCCACCTACTCACCCCAACCAAACAAACCCAAAGAGAGCCACTGCCAAATATAGAAAAACTAAAATAAAACATTTCATTTGGCGAGATTGGAAATGGTAACTACATAGTCACCAATAAAGTATCTGTTTGCTTAATCAAAGAACAAAGCATCTATTTCATGCTTAGACATTGATGAAAATCAAATCGCTTTCATGAGATTTCTCAAGCAAATTAATGGGAATATTCAACATTATGAAAAAGGTCACACCAACCACCTTTTTAAACGCCAAATTAACCATAAATATGAAAATTCCTAAGATACATGATTTCAAAAGGAAAAAAAAAAACAAATGAACGAACATAAACTATAACCGCAGATATTTATTCACACCATACACGAGGAGGCCCCAACTTGGCTAAAATTGGGATATAAAGCCGAAATTAATTCCGCCGAATCTCCAGCAAAATAGCTCCCAAAATCAACATGGTTTCAGAAGCACCTACAATTTCGGAAGTAAGGCATGACTTAGGCTAAATATTGATATCCAAAATCATAAGAAGAAATTTCAAATAAGAAAGTAATACTAAAAGAGGTGGTATAATTCTACATGTTGAAAACACTAGGCATAAAAAAATTTGATGAATAAGAGAATATCGTAAAACAGAGTCCACATACCCCACCAATGCATCAACAAGATTTGGCATATTCATCATTGTAATCAGAGATTTGGCAGGTACAATATTGTTTCCCGAACCAAGTACATAAGCTGTTCTGGGTGCTTCTCCGGGTATTGGTGCTTTATATTTTGTAGGTGTTTTCGGATTGTAACGGTAGCGGAAAAGAGGAACAATCTGAAAACAGTAATCCAAAGCTGCAGAAATTAAAAAATTCAAGCACATAGTACAAAATTGGCACATTTACAATCTGTAAACTTGTATCATTCAGCAAACTGCCCAATTTAATCAACAGAAATGATAAAACCTAACAACAAAATGTAACAAAATTATAGAGCTTGACCATAAAAAGGGGCAAGAAATGGCCGTAAGAAATGGCCTAACTTAGCAACCAAATTCTAGTCTTTATTATTGTCGATACCGACTATTTGGCATGTTAAGTTCTCCCTTCATCTCTTTTTGAATTCTAAACGTTCATATTCACAATATTCCTCTTCCTCACATGAAAACATTCAAAAACGTGCACCCTTATGTCTAATTTTGTCTTTCCTAGCCCAATTGAAAAGGATAAACGCCACTACATTCCAAAACCACCCTAATATTCTTCTCATAAGAAAAAATAAAAAACCACTTCCAAATGAACTCATCATCAATAGAATCTTTAATTCCATTTTCCCCCTAGACTCTATAATGAAACTACTACAAACCTTAATATGAGCTCCTAATTTTTCTTCAACTGACCGTATTCGTTCACTGTTGTTGGAAAACAACAATTCAATCTGCAATTGGGTACAAAAATTCTAAAATTAAACCCTCATGTTTACTCATAGATTTGAGGAAAATGAAATGACCCAACCTTGTCACCAGAACCATCCAATGCTTTAGGAGATGCTTTTTTCCATTCATCTGCAGTAAATGAAATATATCTTCTAGCGTCATGAACCGTACATGAACTAGGCCTTCCCATATATGCCTCTTAAAAAAATCAACACAAAAGTAATAAGCATGAACAATTTTTCTTTAAAAATAGAATAATGAAAAACATACGTTAAACATTTTCAATTAAGAAATAATTGTTATTACACAACATTAAAATTATGAATATCATGATGCAAATCTCCAATGCTTCAAAAGTCTTTGAAAAAAAAGTCTCTCCTTTTCTCAACAATCCAACACAAAACCAAAAAAAAATTCAAAACAAAAGACAATAGAAGCAGAGGACCAAATCTGGCGAGGTGATGAAAGGGATGAACTATGAGAGGAAAGAGGAGGAAAAAAGTGAAGAGGAGTACGAGAGACGAGTTTTTTTTTTTTCCGATGAAAATGCAGGTTTTGCATTTATAATTTTTCCTCTTCCACCCATTCACAAACAGGGTGGGGCAGAGTATACAACAAATTCATTGGATTAAAACCTGATACTACCAGTTTAGCAAAACAATCTGCTACTCTATTACAAGACCTACTAATCCAAGATATCTTCCATCTAGGAAATACTGACAATATACATGAAATATCTTTTAACACAGATCTAATCTCCCATCTCTGCTGGCTCTGGGGAATCTGAATCTGTTGGACCACGACCTGTGAATCTGATTCCACTTCCACCCTCTCCCAT
>CAODLS011853159.1:0-10711 GCA_948243855.1 Flueggea neowawraea
TTGTCAAATTTTAGGTTCAGACAATCAAACAAGGGTATCTATTAAAACGTTCTTCTAGCTTGCGAGGTGATTGGAAAAGAAGGTTTTTTGTACTAGACAGTCAAGGAACTTTATATTACTACAGAAATAAAAGTCCCAAACCACATACGGTACGCTATTCTGTCATGTCCTTTAAACTTTCAGTGATTGCTTTGTAGTAACGGAGTATTGGAATTATTCTTTTGGCTATGTTCTGGGATCACACTTCTTATACCCTGGGATCACGCTTCTCATTTGGTATAGAATTTGGATTATTCTCTCTCTAATGCAAGCACAAACCCATTGATCATGCTTAAAATTAGAAAAATATTATTCCCAAGTTCCTGGAAAGAATTTTGTGGAAAATTAGGATAAAATTCTGCATATCTCCTTGACTCCTTTGGGATAACAATATATAAGAGGTGATCTGCATAAAGATGGTAACAATTCTCCTAATTAAGGTAAACTTCTATATGTAGTAAAAAAGAAGAGGAAAAATCCTAATGGCGGCACTCCGTCTCAAACTAGCGATTAGACATCGTTCATTCCTAGATTGGCTTCAATTTCAGGAGAGAGTTGACTATTGATTCCCTTAGTTAGTTGTGGTATGTTAGTGCATAAAATGTGAAAATGTGACTATTGTCAATCTTCTACTTGATGAAATATCAGTCAACTTCAATGTATTTTGTTCAGTCATGTTGCACAATCATGGTAACAATTCTCCTAATTAAGATCTGCCATAGTAATCTTTAACCATGTTCGCTCACGGACACCTTGCACCAATGCTTGATGTTTTGATTTTGTACTGAACCTGCTCGTAACATTTTTGCTCGTAAAAGTAAGTTGCAGTTTTTGTTGTAGATTTTCTATCAACCACCGAGCTTATGCAATCGGCATTAGTTTTATTCCTCTGGAGTGAATTTTTTTACTTTCTTGAATAAAATCTCCTTTGTTGGAATTCTTCTTAGGTAGTGTAGCATTCTTTAGCTTGATTGCGGGTGGAATTACTGGGGTTATGCATGAGGTGGCAAACAATGCTAACTGTATAGGCAATCTCAGCATGTGTGGAATAGGTAAATGAGTTTGGCAGTGAGTTTTTGAAATGCTGCTTTGTCTTCCTTTGCTTTACCTAGTATAGTATATGATTGAGATCAATTGGGATATTAGATTATCTGGAAACCAGTTTTCTGTACTTCTCAAGAGGTGAAGGTCATGCATATGTTAGGGATATAAATCCCTTGTGTGGGCTTTCAAAGACATTATTCCTCTTAACAAATGTCTTAGTCAGATAAAGGAATAGTAAATCTAATTCCAATAGTTCGTCAAAATCTCAACAAGATACAACTGAAAAACACAATCAATGCATTAACAATTAGATAGAATGTGAGTTTTATTTCTTGTAAACCAGATATAGCATGTGAATTTATTATTAAACAGAAGCAATGAAAAAATATCCAATTAAGATTAGACAAAACAATAATTTTTCAAATATGACAATGATAATATATTTTGCAAGGGATTAGGAAGAGAGAAACAAACTTAAAGCTTATGTTGGCTTGGCCTCTCAAACGTCTTTTCATACCCAAGACACTCCTTAATATTCCTTCCATTCCTTATATTTGGTGGACTCTTTTCTTTCCCCTTCTATTTTGTTTCTTTCCTTGCACCTCTGGAAGACACTGCAATTTTGAATCCATAAATGATTGCTTGTTTCCAATGTAGTGAATTTTGTTATGTTTCACATGTAACCCAGATCTAGCAGCTTTTTGATTCTCACTCAGTTGAAAACTTCATATTCAGTTATGCAGCATGCATATCATTTGTAAAATTTCTTTTTTGTGTGTTGAAATTTATAACTGCCTGCTTGTGAAGACATGAATTGTGGAAAGAAGATCCTATACAAATTTGCAAAAAGAAAAAAAAATCGGAGTTTCTCTATTCCAGATATGGAAAAATTACTATTTTGCAATATTCCCCACATAAATTCTTTTTATTTTTTTCCTTTTTCAAAATCACCTAGTTTAGCCAAGTGAAGGCTGAGGAATGGTATAATTCCATTGCAATCTATGTTCTTCGGTCTTTGCATATGCAAAGTGTGTTAAATTTTTTTATGACAATGACCATAACTCTGGAGAAAATTTACATGGATAGATAAATGTATAATGATCCACTTCTTGTGAAACAAAATGTATCTATTTTGCCAAGTAAAGTCCTTTTTCATCTATAAGACCATTGATAATCGTATCTTGTTCTATCCAAGCATAGAATATAATCGGTCTATTTTATTTCATTCTTTGTTCTACCATTGCTTTGAGCATAGCTGTTGACACTTACTTTTATTCTTACATCTTATTTTATCTATTTGCGTTTCCATCATTCTGGCTAAAAATTGTATCATGTGTTTAATGATTTTGTCCAAAGATTTTGGGATATACAAAGTTGTGTAAATTTGTTTCTATTATACCAGGGCATCCAGCATCGTTCATCGGTTTCTGCTGAGCAAAACAGTGGGGTCTTCGCTAGATTCCATTCAAGGCATAGTCGAGCAACGTCACTTGGTGAAGCAAGTTTAGCATACCATACTATTGACCTTCACACTTCAACCTAAAAAATGGATGCTGATGACTCAGATTTACGACTTTGTTTCAGAATAATTTCCCCAATGAAAACATACTCGTTACAGGTATTTAATTGATTCGTATGGGACTTCATGCTCTACTTTATTTATCCTTTACTTTGTAGTCTCCTCCTGAATCAATCTTGCTTCCAAGAATTTAGGTCATATTCATCATCACTAGAACTCTTGCAACTTAGTGTTAGGGTATGGATGATAGAACTATGTACTGTGTCTGCAATTTGGTGCACTTTATTTTTTTAGTTATTGCCTTAGTGATTTAAAAATCTTAAACCATTATGTCAAATTTAGCCTGTTTCATTTTTATTGTCACCAAATAGCTTGAACTCAATAAATTGTTGAAGTCTGACTTCAATTGCGTTTCCATCAAAAATTTCATTGATGGATGATATTGTGTTGATGTTGTATTTCTATTTAGTGATAGTAAAAATTAGTGATGTCCATTGGTCGGCTTGGTTAAAAACCAAACTGAACCAACACCAAAAATTCTAAAATTTTAAGAACCAAATAGACTATTGAATATTAAAACCGAGTTATACCCAATCAAAAACTTGTGGTCAATTCTTGGTATTCTGAAATTCCAATCAGCAGATTCTGAAATCCAAAATCTGTCCAAACCATAACCCTAAACTTAACTTGAAGCTACTCCGGCACTGATTATCCTTTTTACACCTCTGTCCCACGCTCACTTCTCCCTCTTCATTGTCTTCCTTCCCCTTTTTTTCACTCCCTTACAGAATTTAGACTCACAACACAAGAATAAAATCCTCACAATACAAAAACCCACTCTGCTTTCCGACATGTCAGCACAAGACCCACAACAGAATTTTAAAACCGCAAACAAAAAGAAACAAACCCAACATGCCAAGTTGCCAAAGCAAGATCAAATTTTTGTTTTTGAGCACATAGAATTAATTTTCTGTAGGTGTGATGATTTGGTGAAGGGAGTGATGAGAGGAGTGGAGAAATGATCTGGAAACTTTGGTGATTAGGCATGGCAAGAGAGCTGGCAGCTTTGTGGTTACCCACAGTGGATGGAGAGGGAGGGTGCAAGGGTTTGAGGTGAGAGTGCGTGTATGTGGGTATCGGTTGTTTGGGGGAGGGGGCTAGTTTTTTCCGTCTATTATGTTAATTAACCTTGCTTACTGGGGAGCATTTCAGT
Organism: Flueggea neowawraea; assembly: GCA_948243855.1. Taxonomy (NCBI): domain Eukaryota; kingdom Viridiplantae; phylum Streptophyta; class Magnoliopsida; order Malpighiales; family Phyllanthaceae; genus Flueggea; species Flueggea neowawraea. Next base: position 3,816 of record CAODLS011853159.1, read on the forward strand.
TTCATTTGGTTGCCTGAACTGAGATCCCGACACCCATGGTAAAGACCAAATGGCTGGTTTTGATAAATGGTGCCAAATTGAAAATTTGTAAAATCATTTAGCCCATTTATATTGTTTCCAGGTTAGTACATCAACATGTCCTCAATTAACAAAATTATCAACAGAATAGTGGTGGAGGCTGGACTTGAAATAATTTGGTAATTTTAGTGCTGTGTTGAGAATAAAAATCGTGGGCTAAATTTGATAAAGATTGTAAATTCTTTAATTTAGAAATTATTTGGTCCTAATTATGTGCCAGTTGCATGTAACAACTTTATCAACGGTTCTGTGTTGGGTCTCGAACATATTTCTTGTGCCTTTGTAGCAAACAGAATTAGCAAATCTTATTTTTTTTGAACTTAATAAAAGTTGTGATCTATTCTACTAGCAAATGGAGAATAACGTTTCCAAGTGGTGTAATTAGCCAAAAAGGTTGAACTAAAGCAAATAAATGAAATTGTAACAAACACTTATAAATTATATCCAAATGTGAGAAAACAATGAAAGTTTCATTTGTGAGTTCTTTTTTGGTTTGTTAATTCATTAACTTTTTTTTTTCTCATTTTGTGTTTCTAGCTTTACGGAAATTTGTTATTTAGTTCTTCAAATCAACAGTTTTCTTTTCCCGATAAGATTTTCTATAGGAAAGATGGAATGGAAGTCGGTATTCATTTTTTCTTTTCAGATTACAGAATTAGATATTTTACAGTTGTTGATTCTTCTTCATGTTTGAAACTTTGTTTGAAATGCTTCCATGATTTCATTGTAAAACCTACATGCTTTTCGTTGATGATGAACAGATGGCAGATTGTTGTATGAAAACTTTTCATGCGATTTTAATCAGAGTTAATGGCATAAATCAATCAAAGTAAATTTTTGCTATGACACATTGACACTTGAATTCCTAGGCTTGAAGACCAAGACTCCCACAAATCACTTCTTGGGTTAGTGTTGTATCACATGCTCAGAAACAAGAAACTGCTGTAGAATCTAAAAGGTAGCTTGTCAATTATTATTTTCCCCGACGTTTGCATCAGTGGCAGCTATACTCTTAGAAAATTTAGTAAGAAATTTGAAATAAAAGGACGCATGAATTTGGCTCATTTGACAATATCGGGATTACCAAACCACCACTTTAACTTTTAAATTCCTAGGGTAAGATATAATGCAAACTACACAGTCAATAGAATTGAACTAGAATAGATCATGAAAGTATATATGATTCTCCATCAAATTGTATCACTGGTCTAAAATCTTTTATTTTAATATAAATTTGTGTTTCTAATGGTGATTCTTTGATGATTATAATTTTTCTATAGAAAAATATAACTTTTTTCAGGGACACAGGAGCTGAAGCAGATAAATGTTTTTTGAAACTAACTGGACCTTGGAAATCCTCAACTTTTATGCAAATTGATTAGGTTTGAAATTTGGGTAGGGCAATGCAGACAAATTAAAAGGAGTTGGAAGGCATTTTTGTATGATTTTTTTTTCTTATAGGGAGTGATGTAGTCTATTTTGAAGACTTCCACCTCCTTGATTTTCAATGCTTTTATTGCATATATTACGTTTTCAAGAGAAAGGAGATTAGAGCCTAGAGGCATCTGTTATTGCATTGCTAGCTGCTTCTGTCAAGACAGCTGTCTAGATGGGATGATTACAGTTTGGTTAGTATCTTAGGTTGATGCTACATCTTTAGCTGGCTACTTCTTGCCTGGAGGAGAGCTGTCTCATCTAATTTTTTGGGTTTGTCAGTGGCATTGAGGTTCTGTTTAAGTGATTATGCATAGTTTCTGGTATACTTAAAGAAAGTATTTGTATGAGTAGGGGTTCTTTTTAACTGTTCAGAATTTAAATTCATTAAGCTGTAAATGAGTTTTATTCTGTATTTAGTAATTCCTCTCTCTCTCTCTTAGGCTGAAAATGGAGCTGATAGAATGGACTGGGTAAACAAGATTACAGAAGTAATTGCATCTCTTTTCAATTCTCACTTCTTGCAACAGGTTGACCTCTACCGCCTTTTTTTCCTCCAATGTACTGGAATTTGAGTTTCAATTTATGCAATTTCTGGTGACATGAATTATGTTTCACCTGCAGCCGCTTTCACCAATGAAACAGCTGCGAGTAAGTGAGTCAAATTGTGATTCTGTTAAACAACTAGATTGTCATCAGCATTTAAAAGACAAAATGAAAGTTGATGGAGCTGATTCTGTGTCTACAATTCTCAGAGGGATTCCTGGAAATGAAATTTGTGCTGAATGCAGTGCTCCAAAGCCAGACTGGGCATCCCTTAACCTCAGTATATTGTTGTGTATTGAGTGCTCAGGAGTTCACCGGAATCTTGGTGTCCATAAATCCAAGGTGCAGTATTGATAACTAAATTTTGTTAAAGTCTATGTTCTTTGTTAAACTTTAGACATCTATTGGTCAAAGAATAGGAAAACTGATAATTTTTCTATTGGATAAATGCTTTCAATTGTTTGTTATAGATGAGATTTTCTTTTTTGTTATCTGCAGGTGAGGTCTTTAACATTAGATGTAAAAGTTTGGGAACCAACAGTGTTGGAATTATTCCGCTCTCTAGGTAATGCCTATTGTAACTCTTTATGGGAGGGGTTGCTTCTCCTACAGAATGGAAGGTACGATTTTCTTTCCTTAATAAGGGAAAGCTATTATGAAATAGATATGGTTTAATAGAAATAGAAATTTAACCCTAACAGTTAAAAAACTCTTGTAGATTCACAAACAAACTTTGTTCACAGAAAATAGATTTCCAGAGAAATATGGAAGAATACCGGTATGAGTGTATTATTCCACTTGGTTTTCAATACATAGGTGCATACATTTATAGTGTATGCAGAAAGAGGTACCTGAACAGAATAGATTTACAACGTATACATTATATAGACAATACACATAGAGTTATACTAGGAAACAATCTTTGTATATTCTGATCTAATTATCTTTCCTACTTAGATAATTCAGAATATATTATCATCCGAGACACCCCCCCTCAAGCTGACTCAAATATATTTTCCATAGCCAGCTTGCCAACTAATACTCTGAATTGATTTGTGTGAAGTCCCTTTGTCAGGATATCAACAATCTATTGACCAGTAGGAATATAGGGAATACAAATTTCCCCTTTCTCAATATTTTCTTTGATGAAATTTTTATCCACCTCTATGTGTTTAGTCCTGTCATGTAGGACAGGATTATAGGCAATAGATATTGCAGCCTTGTTGTCACAGTAGACATTCATTGGTTTAGCCATGGCGATCCCGAGCTCTTCTAGCACCCTTTTTATCCAAAGGGCCTCACATATACCCTGAGCTAGTGATCTAAATTCAGCCTTAGCACTGCTTCTAGCTACAACATTTTGCTTTTTACTTCTCCAACTCACCAAATTCCCTCCAAAAAATGTGCAGTATCCTGAAATAAAACGCCTGTCAGCTTTGTTTCCAGCCCAGTCAGCATCAATGTATACTTCAACCTGTATTCCAGCCTTTTCTGAAACATTAGCCCCTGTCCAGGTGTCCCCTTTAGGCATCTTAGGATCCTATACACTGCAGTAAAGTGTTCTTGACTTGGAGCATGCATAAACTAACTTACTAGGCTTACTGCAAAGGCTATATCTGGCTTAGTATGAGACAAATAGATTAATCTTCCAACTAGTATTTGGAACCTCTCTGTCAATGATTTTCCAGTCTCTTTTGCCTTCCGTTTCATGCTTGGTTCAACAGGAGTATCTGCTGGTTTGCATCCTAGCATCCCTATTTCATGCAATAAATCCAAAACATACTTCCTTTGATTTACAAATATCCCTTCTTGTGATCTTGCAAACTCCATTCCTAGGAAGTATTTGTCTTCCCAGATCTTTGGTCTCAAATTCCAGACCTAATTGCTTCTTTAATGCCTGGATCCCTTCACTGTGATCTCTTGTTATAATAATGTCATCTACATACACAATAAGGATAGATTGTTTACCATTTTCAACTTTCTTGTAGAACATAGTGTGATCTGCTTGGCTTTGTTGATATCCATAGGCTGTTAATGCTCTTTCAAATCTCCCAAACCATGCTCTAGGGGATTACTTTAGGCCATATAGGGACTTCCTTAGTCTGCACATTTTATTTTCACCATATTCCTTCACACATCTGGGAGGCAAGCTCATGTAAACCTCCTCTTCAAGGTCTTCATTTAGGAGGACATTTATTTATGTCTAGTTGTTGTAGTGACCAATCGAAATTAGCTGCCAGTGATAGAAGGATTCTGACTCTATTAATCTTAGCTACAGGTGCAAAGGTTTCTTGATAGTCAATATCGTAGGTTTGAGTGAAGCCTTTAGCAACTATCCTTGCTTCAGTCTTTCTATGCTTCTATCATTTCTGAATTTAGCAGTAAAAATCCATTTGCATCCCACTAGCTTCTTCCCTTTAGGTGCATCAACTAGTTCTCATGCCATTTCTGTTAAGAGCTTCAATTTCCTCTAACACAGCTAACTTCCAACCAGAATCTGCTAATACTTCCTCAATATTCTTAGGCACAAACATATTAGTAACTTTAGAAACAAAAGATTTGTGGCTTTGAGACAGTTTTCTATAAAAGAGGTGATTAGACATAGGATGATTAGTTCAAGACCTTTTTCCTTTCCTAAGTGCTATAGGCAGGTACAAATCAGCAGAAAAATCATCTGATTTAGCAGTAGAATCATATTGATTATCAAAATTACTAGGGGAATTAGACTCTGGTATAATACAAGTATAGGAGTTAGCATACCTGGATTAGAATTGTTTTCGAGAGCATTTTCAGAGGAGTTTGGTAAGCCCTGCTGTTCTGAAGATGATCGCTCCTTTTGTTGAGTTTTCCTTTTAGCATAAACACGAAGTTCTTTTGTCGGAGGTATTTCTCCCCCTATCGTAGATTAACTATCATCAGGCAGATTAGTGTCATCCTGTTGATTAGAAGAAGGGTTTTCAAAGATAGCAGTAGGTAGGTTTCCAAAGATAGCAGTAGGTAGGGGATTCCAAAAATTTCTTTCTTCCTCTCCTAATTCTCCCCCTGAAGAAAACAAATTTGTTTTTCGAGAAAATGGACATCCCTTCTTAGTTTTAGGGTTATAGCATTTATAACCTTTTTTTTCCTGCTGCATAACCTATAAAAACACATTTTTCTGCCTTTTGATCTAGTTTAGAGGCTACTTGGGATTTATGCACAAACACAGAACAACCAAAAACCTTTACAAGAAGGTTTGAATAAAGTCTAATATGTGTAAATGCATATTTTATAATACATCTAAGGGAGATTGATAATACAGGACACGACTTGGCAGTCTATTAATTAGGTAAGCAGCAGCTAGAACCTCACCCCACAGATATTTAGGAACACTCATTTGAAACATTAATGTCCTAGAAACCTCTAATAGATGTTTGTTCTTCCTTTCCGAAATTCCATTTTGTTGTGGAGTATCAACACGTGGATTGATGCAAAATTCTTCTCTTAAAAACTTTCCAAAAACATTGTTCAAATATTTTGTGCCATTATCAAAGTGTAAGGTCATCTCCAAGCGTAAATATCAAAATACAGTAAATTTACAACAAAATGCAATGACTAAAGTAAAAGTCACTCCAACCACCTTACTCTATTTTTAACACTAAATCAAATATTTCAAGCATATTCTTCTTTGCACCTATCTTTTTTATTATTTAACAATTTATATTTATATTTAATTATTCACTTATTCTTTCAACTAAAATTATTTTGATATTTTTAATAACATAAAAATGTTAAAACATAAATATTTTTGCAATACAATAATTAAAATAAATTTGGATAAAAGTTTTTTATTTATTAAAATTTATAATTACACACATAAAAGTTTTAACTACATATCAAAATTACAACATAAATAAAAAAATAATCAGTCATCTCAATAATCCTCAGAATTGGAAAATTGCTTAATTTTTAGAATGTTTTATTATGGTAGAATATTTTTATTTATGTTAAATTACATTGATATGAATGTGTTTATGTTTTAAATTTGTAGAGCATGTAATTTGTAATTTTTTTCATATTTAATTATATTTTAACTATAATTTTTAAACAAATTAAATTATTAATTTAATTTAATTTTACTTTAATAAATACATTGATTGATTAAAAATAAAAATATGCCATAAATTAAAACTATCAAAACATAAAACCACATCTAAATTAATACAATTAAAGAAGGAAAAACAAAATAAAAAAATTAATAAAAAAATAAATGCAGTAATCACTGTAGCTACCCAAATATGGGTCGCTATAGTGATTCGCACCAAATTGCAAAAAAACCGATTGTATTTTGCACTGTTTACTACAAATGCAGTTGGTTGAAGAAGGCCTAATATACTAATTTTAGTCTGAAATTGAGTTTCAGTCATAGTGGAAAAACTTTTAAAAACCTCAGCAACTTCAAACTTTTGACGTAATAAATATGTCCAACACAATCGTGTATGATCATCTATGAAAGTCACAAACCACCTTTTTCCAGAATTAGTTTTTATTTTAGAAGGCTCCCAAACATCAATATGAATCAAGTAAAAAGGTTTGAAAGACATGTAAGCTTTAGAAGGATGAATAGATTTATGACTCTTAGATAAAATGCAATGTTCACATTCAAGTTTGGAAGGATCAATAGAAGAAAACAGATCAAGCATCAATTTCTTTAAATACAGAACTAGGATGTCCTAATCTAGAATGCCATAATAATATTTCATCTTTAATAGAGGAAGAACCAATACTGCTTAATCCTTGAACTTCTTTATGCTTTGAGTCATCCTCAACAAAATAGTAGAGGCCATCAATTAGCCTAGCTT
>CAODLS011853237.1:0-13284 GCA_948243855.1 Flueggea neowawraea
TTCTGACAAGAGGATGCTTAATGTCACTAAATGGACCGAGTCAATGCCTTGCTATTTGAATAGGGAGATTGTTTGCCTTTTGTCTACCTTAGGAGTGAAGGATGAAATATTTGAGGCTTTGGAGCTGGAGCAATTACGTCACCTAGGGAAAATGTTAAGCGATAGAGATGCAGCTTTGGACGTCTTAGAGAATTTGACTTGGGCTGGTGCCAAAAACATCCTTGTAAAGATGTTGCTTCAAGGTTATGAGCCCAATGTGCAACCTTACCTTTCAATGATGCTTCAAGCTTATCATGAAAACATGTTAGAACTGAAGAGCAGATGTCGAGTATTTGTACCAAAGGGGCGTGTTCTGATTGGTTGCTTAGATGAAACTGGTGTTTTAGATTATGGACAAGTTTACATCCGTGTGACCATGACAAAAGTAGAGATGCGGAGTGAGGATCAGATTTTCTTCAGAAAAGTGGATGAGACAACATCTATCGTAACAGGGAGGGTGGTGGTTACCAAAAATCCTTGTCTTCACCCTGGAGATATCAGAATGCTGGAGGCTGTCTATGTTGTGGAACTGGAGGAGAAGGGTTTGGTTGACTGCATCGTCTCCCTCAGAAAGGAGTAAGGTATGATCACCTCCAATAGTGGTTTTACGAATCGTGGATCCTCTGTGTTTTATTCAAATTTCAATATTCTCCATTTTTTTTTCTGTTTTTGCTAACCGTGAAGTTCTATCTAATGTTGCTACCATGTAGTTAGCATTGAAACTTTTAGATCATCATTCCACTAAAATCAGATTTAGTTTGATTGGATTAGACCCCTAATTCAGATTTAAGGAAGAGGTATTCATGCGCTTGTCTACTGTCAGACAGCTGACAATATATTGTTCCTTTGTCTGACATTTGAATTTTGTTTGCTGCTTTATGCATTTCATATATCGTTCTTAGTCACCAAACTTTTATTTCTATCTAACAATAATACACTTCTCTTATCAATGTATGATAGGAAGGCATTTTCAATTAAATTCGTCACATATATAGTGTGGGCATCTTAGTTATTATTACTTGCACAGGCCTCGGCCTAATGAATGTTCTGGCCGTGATCTTGATGGAGACCAGTTTTTTATAAGCTGGGATAAAGGTCTTATTCCATGTGAAACCGATGCTCCGATGGACTACATTGGCCGGCGACCTCGTATAACACATCACGATGTAACCTTAGAGGTAAATAAAGCGTACGCTAGGCATTTGACGGATGATTCCATTTTTCTATCTATTCCCTATCCAGCGATTCATTTGAGGTTAAGCTATTCTGTTCCCGTTTTCATAACCCTTGTTGCTTAAAATGGCAGGAAATACAAAAATTCTTTGTAGATTACATGATCAATGATACCCTGGGTGCTATCTCAACTGCACATTTAGTTCACGCCGACTCTGAAAAGGCCAGAAGTACAAAATGTCTGGAGTTGGCCAACCTCCATTCCATGGCAGTAGACTTTGCCAAGACCGGAGCGCCAGCTGAAATGCCTAGGGCATTGAACCCAAGACAATTTCCGGATTTCATGGAAAGGGTGGACAAACCAATGTACATCTCTTCTGGGGTACTGGGAAAACTCTACCGAGCTGCCCTTGATTCAACTGCAGAAGGCAAATCGATATTTGTTTGGTCAGAGAAGGTTGCTGAAGCAACTTATGATCGCGATCTTGAAGTGAACGGTTTCAGAGACTTCATTAAACTTGCATCAACTCACAGAGACATGTACAAGGAGAAAATGAGCGCTCTGATGATCTATTTTGAAGCAAAGGATGAGGATGAAATACTTACAGGCAATCTTCGAAATTGGGCAGCCTATTTGCAGAGTGACAACAGGAAATATGGAGACATGAAGGACCGAATTTTGGCGGCGATAAAGAATCTGTAAAACGAAGCCAAAGAATGGTTCGAGAACAGTGGCAAGATGGAGGAGGATCGACGGTTGGCCTCGGCATGGTACCATGTTACTTACCATCCTAGTTATTTTCAGGAAAGTGTGAACTGCTTGAGCTTTCCCTGGATTGTAGGCGACATTTTGTTGAGCATAAAGTCAGTGAATAGTCAACCCAAAGAGGTAGCCCAGCCATGAAATACTCTCGAGGGTTTAAGAACTTACACAAGGTCACAAGTTCAAACTTCCAAAGCTCAAAATCCCCTTGGCCAACACCAGAGCCTGCCGGAACGAAGGAGGATTAGTCAGACGGCGTGGAAACCACGTGGTTCAGACCAGAGAAATAGTCTGTGAATAGTCGCATGAAAAAACAAAGAAACTTGTTAAAGCCACTCTTTAACATGACATGGAGTATCATGTTTTCTTCTGCATTCGATGCATCCTTCTTTCTGAAACTGGTTTCAAATTAGCTTTAAAAAATGCATTGCATTTGTGAGTAAACTTCTGATATCTGTTAATACATATCTGATTATCGGATAATTTAATTTTTTTTTATAAAAAAGGCAATTGAGGCCAGTGGTGAAGAAAACAAACTTCCATGGTGGATATAAAGAGCCAATCTTGGAGCTGTACTAGTTAAGGATGAGAAATGGGTCATGATTCATCATCTTCAGTCTCGAGAGCCATTTTGAGTTTGCAAACCATTAATGGCCATTCTTGCATAACTGCAATGAAATAAAATATTTATACACTATAACTCTCATGTTTTGACTTTATTTTCTTTAATATTTACAAGGTAAATAGGTGCAAGATAAGTAGTGGAAGAAGGCTGATACACATCGCATCACCAACTCCAAGCAAGCAACCACAAAAACTTTATACAACTAAACTAAATTAAGTATTAGAAAAGAGACAGAGCCAACCAAAACCAACCAACTTAACCTTTTCATGCCCTGCACGCATTGCACACACATTTTTGCCCATTCCCCATCACTACATTTACACTCTATTAACACCATTTATTATAAACAATAATCTACACAGCAAAATGGGTTGATTCTGTTTAAAGTTGTAAACTTTAAGAAATAGTATAAAGTAGTAATATCTTTTATTAAAATTTGTACGTGTTTTTATTTATCAATATGTAACATATTCTATATCAATCAAAAAAATGTAATATTATATTATATTTATAGAATCTCTTACTATTTTTAATGGTTTGCATTACACAGTGGCGGAGTTCGGGATACCCCTCCATTCTACTGTCGATCTACCTCCATCTTTGAGATTGGTGTTTTGTATGTTGGCATGTTTTTGCGTTGACTTCATCTCATTAGATTTCTAACTTCGCCACTAGTATTACATATTTAATCACCATTTTGAGCATACAACCATCTACTTGTATACATTTTGAAATTGTGCTAAAAGGTCTAACTTGCCTTGTACTTGAGTTGTTTTTGTTAAGAAATCTACAAATTATGCACTTCACAAATTAATTAAACAGGCTAATTCAATTTCAGGTTCCTTTATTTGGGATTATTTCCCTCCAAATTGTATTATTACTGAGTTAGCAGCTAATTTGCATTAATGAAGTTTTTATATTTTGTTTGAAAAAAGCCTAATTTGTGAACAAATTGATGGATTTACCATAAAAAAAAATCCAATCTAAACACACCGTTATGTATCACCAAAAAACACAAATATATATTTTGTATATATAAATTAAAAAAACAACTCCGCAACTGTAGTGTACAAAATAAAAAGAATTTCTACTCAACTTATTCCAAAACTTAAATTAAAAAATATATATTTATCTAATCACATTCACGGTCACGGGAATATCCGCCGCTAGTGTACGCTTTCTCACGTCACCCAGTCAACACTCCAGCTTTCATCCTACGCACTCCCCGGCGCACTCTTGTCCTCTCTATTCACGCCACCACCCCCACGTCCTTCTCAACGGTCAAGCTCCTACCCGACGCCGGAAAGGACGCGAACCGGCTAGAGAAGTTCCGGAACGTCGTATAATCATCGCCGTCTTCGTAATCACCGCTCTGTCCGTCGTCGAAATTCAACGCGTAACTCAACGGATTGTACTGGAATTTCCCTAGCCGGCCTTTACTGCTACCACTGCCTTTGTTTTGGTGGTGGTTCCGGTGGAATCTCCGAATAAAGGTTTTCCACTTGGGCCCCGCAACTATCTCCGACCACTCTCGGAGCTTCTTAAGCGCACGGACGCCCCGGTCCCACCAGTGATTATGATGGTGAAGGTCATCGATGCCGCCGTGGGAGGAGGTAGACGAGGAGCGGATGCGCTGCCACCAGGCTGATCCAACGGTGGAGGATCGGCGGGATGAGAAGCAAGGAAAGCAGAAGCAGCAGCGAGTGTTTTGGAGAAGAGAGTTGGAACGTTCTTCGGGTATGGGTTCCTGGTGGCCATTTCCGGGTCGGGAAAACCCATGTAATAGCGCCGATTTCTGTGTGTGCGTCTTTGTGCGGGTGAGAGCGAGTTTGTTTACAAAGGAGGAGAATTGGAGGGCGTAACGGAACGTCGCCGGGAACCGGGGAGTGCCGGTTGTGATTCATTATTTTTTTTCTACTTTTTTAAGTAAGACCAAGTCAACTGTCTACTAGTGAGAGTAGAATAATGAGGTAAATCCGGGTACATCTGATAATTCCCGTTTGATCAAGCAGAATTACTTTATAGAGGGGTGTTTTGGTAATATAGGGATGTAAAGGTAGGTTAGGGGAGTGGGACCCAGGATGAGGTGGCATGACGAGGATATTGATTGAATGAGTGAAATGGTTGGGATTGGAGAAGAGAAAGGTCCAATGGAGCATCACCAGCTGTTTTGTAACGGGCTAATCAGAGGGGCGTGATTATTCTGGAATCTTGTTTAAGCTGTATAAATCCCCTAATTAGATTGCTTAATGATTATGATCCCAGCCTTCCAATTAATTTGGCAAGTAAGAGCATATAGTATATTGAGAGCATAAAATATATTGAGAGTATCTAACATTAAAAAATATATAATATATTTATTTGATAACTACACAATAATATATAACATATTATAGTTTTTTAAAGATATTTTAAAGGTTAATTACATAAATATATCTTTTGAAAATTAAAATTACAAAACTGTGTCGAAAAATTATGATTTTTATTTCATACTCCGAATTTTACATTTTATACGTCACATTTTACATTTTATACGCCAAAACTGAAACCAAGAAAAAAAAATATATAAAAAATTGGGTATTTTTAGTTTTTTTTTTTGTTACAACCTGGCATATAAAATGTAAAAATTAGAGTATAAAATGTAAAAATCAGCCGTAATTATAAAAACTACAATTTTAACGCATAAAAATTAATTTTTAATTTTAAAATATCATAGACTGTAATTTTCTCATATTTTAATAAGTGAAATGATATTATTACTCCCATTTTATTACTTTTTAATCACGCAACATTTTGAAAATGGATAAAATTAAAATTTCACTTTATTTTACATAAGACAAGAAAAAAATTACATCATCTCCTATTTTTACTATTCAAAAATACACAAACTCCTATATACTATATATTAAATCAAAAGATGTTACTCTTCCCAATGAGCCCAAAATAGTCTCCATGATTGGCACTAGAGTTTCTTATAACATGATTCGAACCCATGATTTCATATTCTATCACTCACACATTCAACACTTGAATCTAACGTGAAGTGATACTCATTACTATGGTTTGAATTTTGGACGAGTAATTTTAGTGGAGAGGCCTATAAGATAAAAGGCATAGATTGTGAATATTTTAGCCGTAGTAGTTATTTTTTTAGTTGTTGAATCATTGGTGTCGATATCTTGTTATTCATTAACACTAACATAAGGCATAGATATTTGTTTGGTACATATTGCAAATGTTTAAAGCAATTTGCTCCTTAAAAACACGTTACTTTTTCTACTTTTTCAATATTTAACTTACTAACTATAAAATCTACTTTGAACAAACATCCCATTAATTCCTAATAACGTTTACGTCAATGCTTCACTCTATGGTGATTTGGGATTTAAATATGCTTAAAGCATTTTGAATGAGATGTGCAAAGTGTAACATTGAATAATCAATAATTTTTTAAAAAATGTTAATATTCATGGAAAAAATAAAATATAATGATTAAAATAGGAAATTAACTTAATGGAGTAAGCTTTTCAGCAAAAGGCCTCAGGAACCAAATAAAGATAAGATTCAACTCAGAAACAGGAAGCGACATCAGTAAATAAATGGAAATGTTGGTATGCAGTTGGCAGCCACCTTTTGTTATAGTATCTATCTATTAGGCGCAATGTCAATGATTGACAAAGAAACAACAGATGTAACTGTGGATTCCTACAGCACCAACAAGACAACAATTCTCCCAACTCAGGAGGGTTGCCAGTTCCAATGAAACAAGAAAACTCAACGTTATATTACAGATACACAAGCAGATGCGGTCAGTTTTGAATAAACTACATGAAGAAGTAAAATTCAAACCTGTAATGTGCTTGATGCATAAACAATACAGCCTCCACTTTCAACTTCACTCAATCCTTCACTAAACGGCCGCCAGGTAAACACATTGCTACTTCCAGCTAACAATCGTTTGGCCATTTGAGCAATTGGTTTCAGAACTTGCATCATCTAAATTATGACATTCTACCAAATCCGTAACCGCAAACTACCTTATATATGCTAACTTCTACAACCTTCAAGTTTGCTAGTTTTAAACACAAATTCAGTACCACATGACAGGAAAGCATGCTCTCTGCACTCTGGAATACAATTTATCTCGTGTGCATTGTTCACACATGAACACCATATACATCCTTCCCAGTGCTTTTTCTTATAATTGAAGGGAACCTCAATAAATTCATTAATAGTATCAGCATCAAAAACAGATACAAGGAAATTAGGAGGGGTCAGACCCCAAACATGAACAACAACTTGACTTAGAATTTGCAGCTCTAACAAGAACATGAGCCGCCTCATTCATAAATCTTCCAACAGTCTGAATATCCTCCACAATACTTAGTAACTTGCATAGTTTTGCAAACAAACAGTAGTTAGCAGCCTAAATATCAAGAAAACCTGTTAAAGGCGTGAAGGGCATCAGGAGTCTAGGCACAAGGACTAAGGCGAGGCATGAAATAGGAAAAGAAAGTAAATAAAATTCTAAACTTACATAAGTATATATAATTGCAAATTTCAGCCAGTACGCAAAAAGTACTACTAACATATAAATGACATATAACATTTATTGCATATGAGATTCAATCAAAGTAGAGCTCCTAATGCAACCTAAAATAACTCCTCAGCTTACAGCAGAGCTCCTGATGCAAAAAGAGATGGTAGTCCCACACTAACTCCTAACTCGATATCAGATTTTGAAATTGTTCTCAGAAAGAACACCACTAGCTTAGCAACCAAGAAAATTTTAGAGACAAAAACTAAGCATGAAAACAGCTCTACCTTGCATGGGGTGGAACAAAAGGAGAGGGTATCGTTGTATTTCAAGCCCAAAGGAGACTGAAAGAAGCAGATTCCCTGATTTCCCACCAAATATTGGAGGGTATTTTATTTCATCAAAAGCCTTTTCCCCTCACAGACAAACGAATACAAGGCACAAGGGAGTGCTAAAACTCGATGCAAAAAAATCATTTAAAAGAAGCACGAACCTATGGAAACAAACCTATCGAAATTTATACTTTGATAGCATATTGTCTATTCAACGGTGTTGAGCATATTATAACTCTGAAAATTTCGCATCACCCCCTCTACCTTTACCATACAATCTATCAATTTACCAACACGTGATCTGTTTTTGCTATCTACTATATCCAATCTAAGAAAAACAAACATCAATTGTAACCAAAAAGTAATAACAGAGAAATATGCTGACACCCACAAAACCTCACTCAGAGTTTTCTTTACTATCACAAGTCCCATTCTTCTCCCCCAGCTACTCAATGATAAATCAGAACTCGATCCTATAGACTCCATTTAAGAAGTGTGATTCAAATTTAGTCACAGTGTGCTGCTAATACAAAGGAAACTTTATACTAATTGCCATTTGCGATGCATTGAAACAGAAGACAACTGAGATAATCTCCATTCCTCAAATATGACAAATATTCTCTTCTAAGGGGATTTCAAATAAAGAGAATCCAAACTGGATCATCAGATATCAACAACCCAGGCAGGGAGTAAGAACAAAAAAAATCATAGAATCATCTCACCCTAAAGTACGATATAACGTAGCGAACATGAGTAAACATGCATTACTGATATGTATAGAGCCAATACCATGCAACCAGGTTTTAATACAAACACAACCTATCGAAGAATCTAGAAACACCACAACTAAAACCCACTAAAGAGAACACCAGTAATTCCTGAAACACCTTTTTTTATAGACATGAGCAAAGAAAAAAACAACATACTAAACAACAGCTTCACCAACCTTACCACTCCCATGAACACTCCAAAAGAATTTGCCGGCAACATCAGAATTCGCAGCATCAATAGCAATGGCACCAAACACAGCCCTGAAAGCACCACAAACCAAAGAAGGAGCACTTGCATCAGTCTTCGGAGAAATCCTCACCACCTTATGAAGCCCCAACCGCTTCCCATCAACAGCACATGAAGTCTCCACTTGTGAGAACTCTGCCACATGGCGGTTAAGCTCCTTTGCGGAAATATCAACGTTCTCAACCAGGTAGCGCATAGAAACTGCCGTCGCAATCACATTGGACCCCAAAATGCTCAAAGCCTTGTTGTTCTCTTCAGAGAATGAAGAATGAGTCATTGCACGGCGAAGAATTTCAACATTCTTGAAACTGTACCTGCAATTGTCATGAAAGCAATAAAGGTCGAGTCTTTTAGAGTTATTATGCGAAAAAGATAAGAAATTTTCAACTGGGTATGTTTGAAATGAGAACAAACCCGATTTGGTTCTGGAGTGTTTCGAGAGCGTACTCGAAAGGCGACGGTTTTGTGGCACCAGAGAGGACGGATCCGAATAGGGTAGTCAAGACAAGGAGAGTGAAGAGACTGAAGGAAGGAGAAGCCATTTGGTTTTGATTGTTGTCAAAAGACGAGTACGAGCTATGTAGTGAGAAATGGGAAGTCCCTTCCACAAAATTCATCAAGTAAATAGCTTTGCCTTTCCCTTCTTGGCGAAGGAGTTTAGAATACTGTTGATGTTAACAAGGTGTTGACTCCGAGCGAGACTCATGCTGTTGAAATGGGCCTGATTAGTTGGGCCATAGCTATGGATTGGAGACATCAAAGGTACCAAATGTTGCACAATTTGAGTTGATTATCTCACTTGTTGCTTTTAAAATTCTAATTTATAATAATATTATTTTTAATTTTTTAAGAATGTTTATTTTTTAAAATATTAAATTTAATATCAATAAAATTTATTTTTTTCTATTTTTATAAATTTTTTCTCTCTCTTCAGTTTCTCTTTCTATGTTTTTCTCTCCTCTCTTCCTCTCCACCAAACCTTAGCCGCCATCCCTCACCTTCTCCGACGTCGCTTCCCTTTTCCTTTCTCTGGCTCCTCTCCATCATCTTTTCTCATCCTCTCCTCTCACTCGTCATCTCTTTTCTCTAGTCGATGCTTGGTTCGCCAATGGTTCGTTTATGTTTCTTGTTGCTCTTTCGTCTTTCTTTGTCAGTTTGCACGTTCGACAACACGCTTCGATTGGTTGGAGTCGTGGTGTGATGTGGGCAACGCGGGGGTGGTGTGCAACGGTTTCAGGAGTGATGGTGATTTTTAGGATGTGGCAGCGCTAGGGTTGGACCCTTGCTGCTAGTGGCTATTTCACCCTAGTTGTTGCAATTTTTTGATAAAATTACACAAATGTTATTAGTCTCATATTATTTATTTTTAATATTATTTCGGTGAATTTAATGTTACATATTAAACAAAATATAATTAAATCTTGTTAAAAATAAGTAAGTGAGATTCAAAGAGCTAATTATTAGAGACATAATTAATAATTATTAAACAAAATATAATTAAATTTTATAAAAAAATAAATAAGTGAAATTATTGGAGACCTTCGGAGACTCAAAAACCTCCCCTAAAACCCCTTGAGACCTCCGGTGGAAACCTAAAGACCACTAAAGGCCTCCAACCAAGATCCTAGAAACCTCCAGTGGAGACCCTGAAGACCTTTGGTGGAGAACCTGAAAACCATTGAAAACTTCTAGCAGAGACCTCAGAGACCATTGAAAACCTCCAGTAGAGACTCCTAGAGACCTAATTAATTATTATTAAACAAAATATAATTAAATTTTGTAAAAAAAATATGAGATTCAAAGTGAAAACCTCTAGTGGAGACCCTAAAGGCCTCCAATGGAGACTCTTGAAACCTGAAGATCCAGAGACCTAGAGACCTCCAATATGACATTTTTGCAAATCAATTTCTCTAATCTGACATTTTTGCAAATTAGTTTCTCTAAGCAACCGTTTTTACAAATCAATTTCTACAGCTGAGACTCCTAGATGCCTAATTAATTATTATTAAATAAAATATAATTAAATTTTATAAAAAAATATGAGATTCGAAGTGAAAACCTCTAGTGGAGACCATTAGAGACCTTCAATGGAGACCCCTGAAACCTGGAGATCCAGAGACCTAGAGACCTCCAATATGACATTTTGTAAATCAATTTTTCTAATTTGACATTTTTGCAAATTAGTTTCCCTAAGCTGCCGTTTTTACAAATCAGTTTCTCTAATTTGATAATTCAGCAAATTAGTTTCTCTAATATGTAATTTCTGCAAATTAGTTTTTTAAGATGACATTTTTGAAAATCAATTTTCTACATTGTTATAAAACTGTGATTTTCCCCACAATTAGAGGTTTCAAAGATCCAAAAATGGCATAATTGCTCAGCAACAGGCAACTTTGAGCTGGACAAAGGAGCAAGCCATCATAAATCCCAGAGGAATCGGATGTTCAGAATGTGATCAACGCCATTAACAGAATGGAGGAGTATCATTCTGAGTTTGGTTAATAGAAGATTGCAGATGCTTCAATAGTAATCTTTACAAATTAAATTTGTTTACAGAACATCAAATAATGCTGCAGATATGCTCGCTTAGGTTGCAGATTCTTTCTGTTTTTGCTTGTTCTCAACTACTCCGGAGTTACAGATTTGTATACTTTGAAGAAACACTTTTTAATGAGGACAGATTAGCGGGTTAAAGGAATGACTTTTCATGTACAAGAAAAAGCATTACATGTGCATAAGAGAATAATTCCTCTAATGACTAAAACTATCTATGATTAACTGTGAACTATCAGGTATGCCTCTACATTGCCATGGGTACCAGTACTAGCACAAAAAAACCAGATCACCCTTCATTTTTCCATTGTTCTTACAAATACCAAATTATAACAAACAGACCAACTGCACAACTAAGTATAAACCCTTGTGCTACTTTCATCTTTGACTTTAAATCTGCAATTTTCCTCTTCAGAACATCAATTTCAACAAGCAATGCTTCTTCCTCATTACTGTAGCCTTCTCTTTGTTCTTCATCATGATTTCCAACTTCAGTTTTCCTTTCAACCAAATGTGTATACATCTTGCTAAGTCACAAAGCATCGTCATGCATCTTCATCAAGCCATTCGTCGTACCGAAAGAATTCACAGTGACCGCTCTATAGAAAAAAACAAAATATTATGAAGATTTGAACAATAGCTAAACAAATATAACGAGAAAAGCTCCAAATACTAAGCAACAGCTTTACCAACATTATAACTCCCATGAACATTCCAAAAGAATTTCCTGGCATCATCAGAATTCCCAGTATCAATAGCAATGGCACCAAGCACAGCCATGAAAGCACCACAAACCACAGAAGAAGCATTTGAATCAGTCTTTGGAGAAACCTTCACCACATTATGAAGCCCCAAACGCTTCCCATCAATAGCACATGAAGTCTCCACTGATGAGAACTCTGCCAAGTAGCGGCTTAGCTCCGTTGGCGAAATATCAATGTTTTCAACAATGTACCGCATAGAGACTGCCGTAGCAATCTCATTAGACCCCAAAATGGTCAAAGCCTTGTTATTTTTCTCTTCAGAGAATGAAGAATGTTTATGAAACTGTACCTGCAATGTTTATGAAAGCAATAAAGGTCGAGTCTTTCAGTGTTATTATGCGAAAAAGATGAGAACTTTCATCTGGGTATGTTTGAAACGTGAACAAACCCGATTTGGTTCTGGAGTCTTTCGAGAGCAGACTCAAGTAGCGACGGTTTTGTGGCACCAGAGAGGACGGATCCGAACAGGTAGTCCAGACAAGAATAGTGAAGAGAGTGAAGGAAGGAGAAGCCATTCGCTTTGATTGCTGTTAAAGCACGACTACGAGCTATGAAGTGAGAAATGGAAACTCCCTCGCACAAAAGATGTTCAAACTTCAAGCAGCTTTCCCTTCTTCGCGGCGGAGTTCGTGGACAAGGCGGTGACATATAGTAAGAGTGATCTTGTTGATAATGGGCCTGATTAATAGATCTGTTTTTCTCTTACCAATTCGGTTTCTTTTTTTTTGGCTCCTTTTTCCAGGTAGAATGAGTTAGCAAATTTGTATGTTTTGAGGATCCATTTTCCTTGTAGAGTGACAGATTAACTGATAGAAACTATGACTTTTCACGTATAAGCGAAAGCATTACATGTGTATAAGATAATAGTTCCGGTATTAAGACTATCTGTGATCATCTAACTATCCAGGTATACATACCTCTATATTGCCATCAAATACATACACCAACCCTCACCTGTATGCTACCTAAAGTAACAAAATGTGTATGCAAGTCATCCTGGATTCCCCATTTGATTGTAATTTCATCCCTCTGTGAATAATCTATCGAAAAGCTGCTTCAGCCATGCTCAAGCATGCAACAAATAAGCCAATACCAACAGCCAGCTCCAAGAGAAGCCCTCTCTGTGTCCAGCAGCAAGCAATTTGTCAACTTAAACATCAATTTCATGACAATTTTGTGTCATTGCACTTTTATGTGTTGTGTGAATAACCAAAGGTGCAGATAATGTCTTTCAAACCATGTTACTGAATGAAACTTGCACTTCTGAACTTCCCCTTGGCTTCAAACTTGAAGCAGTAGCCAAGCTTTGAAGGAATGCCAAAACGTCGACAGTGTCGTCCAGATAGTATCTAGCTTTGCTTGGCTTTTGGCCAACAGTGCATGCAAAGATCTCTGGAGGCGAAGGAAGTGAGGAACTATAAGCTGTATTTGATATGCTTTCAAACATGTCTTCATCAGACCTGTCATCACCAATGCACATC
>CAODLS011853255.1:0-10894 GCA_948243855.1 Flueggea neowawraea
TTTGTTGTTAGAGGCGCACTTGTGGCGTAACGGGTAAATTCTCCTACAAGAGTTGGCCTCTCCCTCTGAGTATGAGGTGATGGCTCCATCCCTCGCTGGAACTCCTTATTTAATTAATCAAAAGAAGTCTGATTATTAAATATAGTGCGGAGAATTGGCTTTGCAAATCTCTAATATAGAGTTAGATTACCTGCATTCTCAAATAGTTTTTGTGTTGTCCTATTATGAGGCCACTTGAGATTGGTTCGCATTATTTTTGTTGGGATGATGACTGGATTTTCAAGTTTGTGCTGTTGGACTAGTTATTTATTGGCACAAGCATAATGTTAGTTGAAGCCGACAGTTATGTTAGTTGATTAACAATTAATTGGTTTCTGAATTTCATTCTGACACATCAAACATTGTAGCCCTGCTAAGAAATTGCTGCTAAAAATTTGTAATTTTATTTCCTGATTTTGCTATTTTGACTACTTGTGGAGGAATCCTTTTTTCATTTGAATCATCTGATATGTGGCATTTTGTATATTCATTTGTTTTATTTTGAGCTAAGGCTTTTGCCAAACGAGCTGGGGCTGTGCGAACTAGCAAGGGAAAGCGTAAGGAATTGTCCCCTCAAGATGCTGCATTGTTGATCCAGAAGAATTTCAGAGCTTATCTCATTCATAGGTCGCAAGCTCTTCGTGCACTAAGAGAGTTGGCAATTGCAAAGGCTAAGTTAAAAGAGATCAGAGCATTGTTCAACAATTTCTCATACCGTCGCCATGTAGCTCGTGATGCTGAAGAGCGTCAAAAATTCTCAGAAAAAATTATTGTCTTGCTCCTTACCGTTGATGCCATTGAGGTAATATTAGATTCATTTCTTGCATCATTTTTTACTTACCTTCTATGGAGCTAAAAATGATCGCCATACTTACTTGCATGAAATACTGGTGGACTCCAATTTCCATTTTAGATCTCATAAAGATTTAAGGAAGAAAATACTTTCAAAAAGTTGACAAAATCTCGTAATTTCTCACTACACTTGAGTTGCAGCCCTTCCCTTGACCATGCATGGCAGACGAATGTACCAATGGTGCTTTTAGATGTTTAGGAATGCCGAGTGAATGTGCGGATACTTAGAGAATTTTGTCTGGAAAACACTCCATTATACACATTGATGCTAGTTTTATAATTTCTCTTGCAAAACTTTATTATATAAACTTTGTAAGGATTCTCCTGCACGTTCATTTTTCCCATTAATGTTTACCAGCTTGACCATCTAACAAGTTTTAGGCTGGTTTAATATCCTTTTCAAGTTTTTATTGTGACCAGATAGTCTTAGTGAAGTTGCTTAGGCAAAAGAAATTGAAATGGTTTCTTTTTGGTAGGCTAAGATAGATGGTTAGTTGTCTCTCTTCTAAAATCCTTGGACGTTAATGAAATTAATTTACAACCGTTCATGTATTTGGTGTGAAGGGACATAGCAAGTCGAAATCAAGGTTTCTTTCTCAGAATAGAACGTTGGCACTAGTGTGGTTTCTTTTTCAGGGTTGCCCAACATTAATCAAAACTTTATAACATCCATAAGTGTATTTGGCTCTAAGATGCATTCAGGGGCCAGTGCAGCTTTCGGAGGCAGGGCCACGGATATACAGCAAAAAATTGCCATGCATTTGTTGTCCTTAGTTTCACTTGGACCTAGTAATCAATATGACATTTTCGGTTATCATAAACCTAACTTCATTGGGAAATTTCAGGGAGCTGATTTAATGGTGCGAGCTGCAAAGAGATCCATGGTGGATGAGCTGGAGGCAATGCTTGATGTAGTGGACCCCCAACCTCCAGGGAAATTGCTTTCCATGAAACGACGGACATTTGATATGCCTGATGGGGTTATTCAGAAGGAAATCGCGGAAGGGGTGGCTCAGGTTGTCAGAATGATAAATAAGGAAGAGAATTGAAGCATAACCTTTGCAGCATCATTATAAGGTCCCGGGTTTTGCAACAAGTCATCGCACTTCTGGGGGGTGTTTACTTTGTATCAATGTTCCAGTTTCTTGTAGTAATTTATGGACTATGTTGATCAGACTTTGAATAACTTAAGACTGTCACTTTGGTAGTTCATCTTGTGCGCGCTAAACTTTGTTTGAGGAAGTTGTCCCGACTTGGTATTGAATTGAAGGTTGTTTGAAGTGAAGTTCGTATGGACATCATAGTATCGTTTTCAACATGTTGGAATGGAAACACAGGATGCAGATGTGTGTGGTGTAGAAAGAAATAAATGTAGGGTAATGCAACTTGAAATTGAAAGATGAAAGATCAGAGTCAAGAGTGGTGATGGTCTCTTTCACCCTCTAGGGGACTTGGTGTTGGTGGGTTCCATAATCGCCCTCATCACATCCTATTACACTAAAAGATCCACTGCCACTCCAATTATTGGGGTTAATCTTACTCACGTCACTTCAAATTTCAATTTGTTGCAGTATGGTCATTAAATTCACTTTTGTTATCATAGGGTTAATATTGATTTTCATTCCTAGATGGTCACTTTCACTGGAGTTTGCAAATGGTCGGCCTGAATTGCTGACTATGAGTGACACGTAACTGAAAAAAGCCTAAACCATTCCTGGTCCAAAGTCGACCGACCCAAAACCAAACCGAATAAGACCAGACATGACCCGACCAACCCTTCTTTAAACAGAACCCTAGCAGAAAAATCGTCGCTCCTCTTCTAACAGAACCATTGCCGCTCGCCTCATCCTCCTCTTTTTTTTTCTTCCACCGACATTCTTCTATTCGACGTCAATGGCAGTCCGGAACTCCACCATTTCTTTGTTCTCACCCGTAACATCTTTGTCAAACCATCAAAAAGCCACACTAGCGGCTTCCCCGCCGCCCTCAAAGTCTCTCTCTCGTCGATGTTGTTTTCAATTCGTTGTTCTTAGCCACGCCGAGCCCAGAGCAAGAGTCAGCCTCGTTCATCATCTACGACCAATGGAGATGGTGTCGCACCGATTTACACCACTATCGTAACTGTTTTTCCTCTTTCAGACCGAGCCCAGAGCAAGTTTTTAGTAGAGAGCAATTCAAGTGATGAAAGAGTTGCTGGAGCATTTATGGGAGGAGTTTGGGGTTAAGGGTGATGTGGGTTTGGTGTGTTTGGGTGGGTTTAAGAATGTGTTCGTGCTGGGGATGTTGCAGAGATGTGGGAGTGGTGAAATAAATTTGATATTTGGTTTAATTTTTTGATTGATTGGGTTGTTGCATAGATGGAGATGTTGCAGAGATGAAGGGGAAAGATGGAGATTTTTTATTTTTTTTCTTTTAATTTTGAAAACTTTGATGTCTATTGTTTATGGGGCATTTGTTGAGGAGAAGAATAAATTGTTAAGATCAATCGATTAAATGAGTTGTAAATCAAATTGAGAAGGGAAAAAAATTGTCCCTTGAAGAAGAACATTAATTAAGCAAACAATGAACTGTGAATACCAAACAATTATGACTTCTTTTGGTGGTTTTTGTTCATCAATCAGACTTGGAGAAGCTTTGCACTCTCTAATGTGCTGGTAATGGAATGGGGAAGAACATTTGTCTTATGCCTTTGACCTTTATTATTGAAAAGATGATACTTATGCAACCTGAAGTGTGAAATACATGTTCAAGACCCAAAATAGAAAATACAGGTCGGTCGGATCGGGGTTTTGGCCTGTTACGGTTTTCGGCCGGGTCGTGTTTTTGGTCGAAAATTGGTTCATTGTCCATGTCAGCATTCACGTGGCATTTTCTAGTAACGTGACATGCCTAATCATCATTCCGGACTGACCATTTGCAAAATACGGCTAAAGTGACCATCTTAGAATGAAAATTAATATTTGATGATCCTCTTGTAACAAAAATGAATTTAATAACCGTGTTACAACAAATTAAAATTTAGAGTGACCGTAAATAAAATTAACCCCAAATATCAACAACCCAAATGTTCATGTCCATCTTCCACTATCACGTCCTTCTCCTTTTTTATTCACTTCTTTATTATAAATCAATCAGTAAACCTTTCATATCTAGCTAATTTCAAATTTTTTACATAAACTCAAATTCAACTTTGATTGAAAAAGAAGAAATGTTTACCATTTTGCTGTAGTCCTCGGTTATTCTTTTTAATATATTTTTTAAAATAAAGTGCTCTCTTAGTTCTTAAGCTTGCAATACGATAGTAGCCCATACCCAATAAATGGGAAGCAATACGAATTTTAATTGACAAGTGGAAGTAATAAGAACTAATGTGAACTGTTTGTGTGGTTTTGTCCTTTGGAATTACTTCATTAGGTACTGTGTTTGAAATCAGAATAGTACTAGTCACAAAAAAGAGATCAGAACTGCATTGCAGCATGTGCCTATAACCTATAGCAAAAGCTATGACGAGAGGTTTTAGCCTTAATGTTTGAGCTATTGACATGATTTTTTTATATTAGATTTTTTTTAACGTCATAATATTAATATTCTTGTTCATTTTTATTATTTTTGTTTAAATTTTTTAATTCTTTTTAGAATTTAACTCTCGAATGTCAGCATATAGAAACCATTCTAATATTTGTATTTCTGAATTTTACTTATTTTTCTTTTGAATCCAAATTTTTCCGGAAGTTTTTCTTACTACTACATTACTTTTCCAGCATGAGGTTGTACACAGTGGTTAATTTCCAACACTAGTAGGCATGTCAGGTTCATTTATATTTGCCATTACCATAAATGTTCAAGAGCAAGCTGTCTATAAGCTGTGACCTCATTTCTGCTTGCTGAGTCCTGCCCTAAATTTAAACACAACTGCCCTAAATTTAGACACAACCAGAGAGAGAGAGAAACAATGATAAAATCATGTGTTGAACATGAGGAAATTCATTATACATATATACTTAAGTTATAATTTATTATACAATATTATGAAACATACTCTCCTTCAAACACACTTAAAAGAACATAATCAAAAAAGAAAACACACACTTAAAAGAACATAATCAAAAAAGAAAACACACACTTAAAAGAAACCACTTTTTTTGCTTCATTAGGAAGAAAGATTTAAACGTATTATTTTGCTTTCATATTGGAGAAGAACTTCCCTTTAATTGCTTCTTAGTTACATTATTAGTACATTCACAATGACCCACAATCTTTAAATATAAAATGACATTAGGGAAAGAAAAAAAAAACTGGGATACTCTTTATGGCCTAATGGCCCTTCAAACCCACCTAAAGTTCACTTTGCAACTATCAATTCTATATATATTCGATCACCATGCAATGCATGATTCATGTTTCCAATGACGATGCCAAGCTTGATTTTGACTTCCTATGCAACGAAAGTGTGTTCTATTACAATACAAACTCATTGGCTGCTTCGTTACCACCATATGTCTATTACTAGTATTATATTTTATTCACTTCCTTTAGACATTTCGGTGCAGCATATTCTATTTTATTGAGTTTAGGAATAATTAAATAAGCTTCTTTGGAAGATGCGGATTCCATAGACGTGGCATTGCATTGGCAACTATGTCTAAGTCAAATTAAGTGTATTACTTGTAAATCAAGAATGCTTCAAGTTCAACCTACTATATTTTTTCTAATGAACGACTAACCAACTTTGAAAAAGCACGTTCCAGCGATTTTTCGCTTACATATAAATAAGAATAGTTGGATTTGTATAAACGCAATGTTGATTTTGTTTATGGAATTTTGTATAAAAATGCTTTTGCTTAAAGTGCATTTTCAAATACTAAATTCAGATTTTACTGTCAAATAAATGAGAAAAATTATTTTTCATGTTCACTTTTTTAGTGTATTTTTAAACCAAACATTAATGTTGTAACAAAACAGTTCACCTAACGGTGTCAATGCGTTGGAACACATGCCATGTAACATCAAAACATAAATCAATAACACTCCAAATTCAATTTCTGCATTTTTATTGTGTGAAATATTTTTTTATACTCATATTTCTATACAGTATATTTTTTAAAAAATATATGATAACAACTACCACGTTGTGTAGGGGTGCACACGGTTCGGTTTTGTAGACAAATCGTCAACCGAACCGAATGGTTCGGTTTTACTGTCTGATCATCTGTAATCAAACCGCTGGTTTCAACTTTTGATACATATAAGTAAAATCATAGTTGATAAATGACTTGATTGGTTTTTTAGGTTGTGTTTGGTCAGTTTTGTGTAGGTTTTGAACACATATATATACAAAAACCAACATAGTAGTATAAAAACGTTAAATTTAGTTCGGTTCGGTTCAATTTTTGAATAGGTAAAACTGCAATCGAGCCGAACCTTTCGGTTTTCACCCAGTTAATTTCGATTTCATTGTCTGTTCGGTTTAAAACGGTTCAATTTGATTGGTTTTTTGTTCACTTCTAACGTTTTGGTTGCTTTAGTGGTAAAAAACCACACCTACATCTTTACAAACGTAAATTCTAGTAGTACTGGAGAATTGGGCATGTTAGACCGATGTTGTATTTGGTCAAAACAAAAAAAAAATTGATGTATAAACAAATTAGTGGTTATGTTCTTTTGTGGGGATATATAGTTTGATCAATGATATGGAAATTTAGATATGAAAAGATTATAAAAGGCTTCCTTGCAAGTTTGAAACGGACTAAATATTGAAAAATTGAACCACGTCAATGCTCAACAATACTTTCGTAGAATTAAAATATATGATTAGGGTATAACGGTAGATGTAAAAAAGTCAAACTTACCACAACGTAAATTTCCCCGACACCCACAAAACAGTTCACCTAACGGTGTCAATGCGTTGAAAAAGAAGATTCGTTCAGTGGGACCAATTCCCCGACACCCACACAACTCCGAAACCCAAAACGCCTTTTCACTTCTTAGTAACTTCTCTCTTCTTCTGGTCAGAATCTTTGACCGCTCGTGTCGCCAGCTCACCATCCTCCCAATTCCCCGTTTCTACTTTATTTCCATTAATTAGATCAACCGGTTTCTTTTTAACGCAATTTTCAACCAACCGGTTTCCAATCCATACAAGTACTCCCGTCCACAACACATATTTCACTATTTTTTTTAAGGTGTCACAAAAAACTTATCATATTTTTAAATAAATTAAAATTTTTATCCTGTGTTTTATTTTTGTCTCTTATTAATAAATGAAGATTTTTTATATCTAAAAAATTCTAACTATATTTATTATATTAGTTAGCATATAAAAATAAAAAATAATATCTCATTTATAATTTTTTTAATTTTTGTGTAAAAAAACAGATGACAATTTTTACGGCAAAGGGAGACTTTCTTTTATGGGATCAATCAGTTATGACTTTTCCGGAGAATAATTTATTTTATAAGAAAATAGTTTCTCTGTAACCATTGAATTTCAGGAATTAATGGGTCAAATGTGTTTTAGCAAAAAAAAGCAAAAAGCTGTTGTGAGCCACTCAGAAGTATAGTACGAAATTTTGAATAAAAAAGATGTTTATTTTTCTGTATAAAAAATAGAGTTTTTGTGTGAAGGCGGCCCACCAGTTGCCACGTTAAAGATGTCTGTGGTCACCATTAATTGATCCCCAACCCCATCACCACCGCCATTTTTCTCCATCCTGTGCCTCTCATTTCTCTGTATATCCGACCCCACACCTCTGCCACGTGGGACCCTCTCCCTCGCTCTTCTACAACCCTCCCCCCCCCACCACCACCGTCACCGACGATCACCCAGCTGTTACCCTGGCGACGACGCCTTTTCAATGCTCTCCCACCCCCACTTTACCCTTGCGGGTCCCCGCGTCAAACGTGGCCTCGTCACCCTCGACTCACTCACAGGTGTCCTCACGCGCTATGGCCGCAAAGTCTCAGCCTGCCACGTGTCCATGATCCCCTGGCCCCACCTTCCTTGGCCGTCTAATTGGTTTTTTATTATTAACAACCCAAATCTTAACTCTCTGATTCTTTCAGTTAGTCGCAAATCAAATTAGCACAAATCTCCCCACGCGCCAAACTAAAGAAACAAGGCCTCTGATTGGAGCCTGTCGTACACACAAAATCTACGGAGTGGGGGTTAAGGTGTTGTATAATGCATATATAGACGCCACTCTTCTATTTTTAAGCTTCTCTTTTCTTTCCTTTTTTGGTTTTCTCTAAAAACGATTCGGTATATACGATCTTTTCGCTGCTTCATTCTCCTTCCCCTCCTCTGCCATTTCTAGGGTTTGCTTTTCTCCCTCTCTCCTCCGTCTTCTTCTTTGTCGATCGTTCGGTTCCCCAGAAACCGTGGGATATTTGAATAAAAAATTGCAGTTAGGTTTCTCTCTTCTTCTTCTTCTTGGATTCAAAGGATTCTCCAAGGCCATACGTCGTCGTTTCTAGACATTACTCGTCCTGCGATTCAAGGTTTCTGCAATCCCGATTGATTCCGTACTCGATTCTACCTCTGCTTGTTCATGAGGTGCGTTCAAGATTTCATCTTTTTCTGCATTTGTGGGGGGTTAAATTGTAATTTCGTGAGTTGGTTTCATCCAGTTATTTTTTGTTAACCGTATGTAGTGAATGTGCACCTTTTTTGTTTGACTGATTGGTTAGTTCGGTTTTTTCAGTTTTGATTTTTCGTAACCGTCGAAACTGAAATTTGTTCGACAATTATTCTAATCTCATCGATTGTGCAATGATGTGATTGTTATACTTTTTTTATTTGAATTATTATTTTTTTGATATTTTTACATCTAGTGTTTATCAACTACCAAACAATTTGGCAAAAATAGGAAAAATTTATAATTTTTATATATTTTTTTATTTAATAGAAGTCAAGTAATTTTTATTGTCAAGTGGCAACGACGTAGACTTTGCTAAATACGAAAGTAGCGTAATTTTCAAAGCCATCAATTTTTGGGTTCCACTGTGGAAATTGGAATCTTGGACCATAATTGAAACTGGGTTCATGCTTGTTACTGTTGTTAAATCATGGGGTGTGTAAAAAATTTTGCTCTATTGGGAAAATTTTGATGTTGATGGTCACGGAATGTGCGCTAGCAACAAAAGTATGGGGATTTATATCCATCTGCATTGATGATGATGATAATGATTTTACGAATTTGCGATTTTAAAAAAAAAATAATTTAATGGGCCCGTTAAATTGGTGTTTGCATATGGTGGTGTTTCATCCCCACTACCAAATTCGCTACCATTGTCTGGACCAGATATCATCTTTGTGGGCCAGTTTTTAATGGTGAACACTGTTTATTTTCTTCTTCTCTAGGTGCCCTTTTTTGTTGTTTACTTTCTTCAAGTTGTTGGTGATAAATGGATTTGTCTTTTCAATGTATTTATCCTATTAACTTCACCAGGGCATTAATATATGCAATTTTCAAGCTCTTTTAGCTGCTGCCTTGTTTATTTGTTTCTTGTTTAAGCTGTGATTCTAACAGGTGCTTTTGCATATAAAAATCTTTACCGTTCTCACAGTTATAGCTGCTTGTAGAATGTTTTGGAGATGAATTTTCTGTAATTGGATTCCAATCTATTTTTGTTCTTTGGGAGGAGCTGAATGACATGGAATTTAGGATTGATATGATCAAATCATTGTACAACAGTACAGGGTGGTCCAATTATGCGAGTTAATACTTTCTCTCCTTCTTCTTTCTTTCTTTAAACTGAAGTGCTGCGGGCAGCATGTTGATTCAAGCATTTGGGGTGGGGTTTATGTTCATCAGTTTGGGATAGGAATGTGTCTTGAATCTTAGGTCATTAAAAGAACAGAGCTTCAAAGGGCTCCGACTGCCATTTTCTGTTTTCTCTTTGATGCGCAGGCATTAGAAAATGTTTCCTTTTTTTTTCCTCTTGTGCTGCCATGGCAGTTTTAAAAAAGCTCCTTTTCCAAATTTCAGAATGGATGAAAATTAAAAATATTGGTCTCGCACTATCTGTGGAAGCATGGCTGTACGGAAAATAATAAAGGAAAAAAAAGAATTGTGTGTTGCGAGGGAGATTGATTATAAAAATGTGGAAGAATATGCCTTTCTTCCTTTTAATGGGAGATCTCTCCCATTAAACCTTATTAATGTCTGATGTCATGTAGATGCCAGTGGCAGTATTGGGATGCCTAGAATTCCCGTCAAAACTCTGTACAATTTCCTTAACTTTTCTTGATGCAAGTGGTTATTTTATGGAGGACTACTGAGTTTTTTCTTTTCAGATATCTTATGGCATGCATCTAAATTCTAACTTTCTTACTATTAGATACTGTGTGATTTTTCAGTTTGTGTCTCCAAAACTTGTCTTTCGTCGCAGAGGTTTGAAGATTTTGCAAGAATTCGAAAGCTGAAGAATTACTGTCAATTAGATTGTTAACATACTCCCATCTTGTTTTAAATATTTGGTACTTTGAGAAATGAGAACGTATAGGTAAATTGAATTTGGCTTATTTTGAGAAATTATCCAATATTGACTTTTAGTTATATTCTTAATGACCTCTTGTTTATGATGGGCAGTGTTCTGACTCGTTGTGCTTAATGGACTGCCTGCCTAACAGCAGTGACAAGAAAACTCTGAAAAGATGGTTCTTCATTGACAAAAGAGTTGGGTGAAGATATTTGAGATTCATTACTGAATTCTGGTGTTGGTCTTGAACTAAGCAGTCTACTATTTGTCTCCTGTGCATCTTGTCATAAGTCTTAAAAGTCTGGATCCTATGGACCTCAAAGCGAATCATACTGCTCCTGTTTTAACTGATTCTGCATCCGTAAACAAGTCTGGGCTAGGTATGCATACCGGATTATTGCCACTTTCACCCCCTGGGGGAGCATTCTCTCAGAATTTATTGCTAACTATTCCTAGGAAGAAAACTGGAATACTTGATGATGTTCGCGCTTGTGGTTGGCTTGATGCAATGAAATCGTCATCT
>CAODLS011853503.1:0-27686 GCA_948243855.1 Flueggea neowawraea
TATATTGCATCGTAATCAATTTACAGCCTAATGTATATAGTATACAAGGATTTGCTAAATATTAAGGTACAATTAATACATAATATTGACTCATATAATTTAGCCTAAACTTTAGTTAAGCCAACTATTATGCAACTAATATATCGTAACATGATGTATATTCTGTTTATTGCATTGTATATTTAGTGATTATTTGGGCAAAGTATATTCGATGATTATTTGGTGTATATTCAATGATTATTCTTGTTTTATTTTGTTTTAAGATTGCATGTGTTCCTTGTTGTGGGGTGTGTTGGTTTAATATTTTAGTAAAATTGTTGAATTGAGGTCTTATATTCCTTTCATTTATTCATTAAATGTTGTATGATTTCATGGTTGTGATGTGAAGGCAGTTTGAGTTGAATTTTTTAGAATTGTTTTTTTCTAATATTGGTATAATATTGCAAGTATATTTTTATCTTTAATGTTGACGTGAACCCAAGGTTTGAGATTTAAAAAGTGATCAATGTTTTATTCAGTGTATATTCTCTGTAATGTCGACACGAAACCAAAATTTGATAAGCCAGGCATTGTATATACATCCAAATAATAAAACACTATACTAGGAATATTACAACTGGCATATTGAAAGTTGTTTAGACAAGTTGTTTTCAATAATAATACATATATTCTGATATAGTACAATCAACAACGAATATTATCGTAATATTTAACAAACATATTAGTATTTGTGATGCTAAAAATATGAAAAATTATAGATCAAATAAAACAAAATCAACAAAACTTAAACAAAAAATCTAATATCCATCAAATAATAAACTATTTACATCGAATAAAATCAAACTCGTAAAATTCTTGAAGT
The DNA here is from genome assembly GCA_948243855.1 of Flueggea neowawraea. NCBI lineage: Eukaryota > Viridiplantae > Streptophyta > Magnoliopsida > Malpighiales > Phyllanthaceae > Flueggea > Flueggea neowawraea. Next base: position 863 of record CAODLS011853503.1, read on the forward strand.
GAATTGTCAATGTTTATTCCACATATTTTGGCTCTAAGTCTGGTAAGTACTCACAAATATCTACTTTAATGGCAATATCTTCCTAATATTATTTCAATATCACTTCAATATCAATTTAGTATCACTTTCAAGTAAATATTATTTTTTTTAGTATTTATGTTGTTACAATTTTTTTGCTTGGGAATATTTATTTTTTGTTTTGGAAATATCCTGCTGTAATTTCTTTTTTGTTTAAAGATATTTAAGATCATTTCAGTGATTTGCTTGATTTACTGAAGCCGTTATTCGTAATTATCACATCTTTTAGATTTACATTGATTGATTGGTTGTACTTTCTAAATATTATTTATTCCCTTTTAAACATCCTTTTTTGTTTTTCGTTTATACAGGGTCAATCAATGTCATTTTTTGTGTGGATTAATATTTTATTGGCTTGATTTAAGGAGATTTTATTATCTCCATTATCTCTGTTATAACTCCTTAATTTAACTTGTTTTTTTAAATCACGTCTCCTTTTTTTCTCCTTAATTAGGGGAGAATAACAACTGAATGGTTTTTGTCTTCTTATGTAATTAATATTTTAATTTTGTCTTAGGGTGAAAGAGGTTTTGTTAGTGTCTTTATGTGTAATTAGTTTCTATAAGTATTGTGTTTGTGGTAAAATCCCAAAAAACATTGGACTGAAGTGATACATGCTGCTTTCTCAATGAGAGTTCTTGACTTTAATATATCTGGGATTAGATCTAAATAATATTAGTTTATGTAGTTTTTAATATTTGTATTAGGGAGGAAGTATTCTGGAAGGGTTGAGCTGGCATGGCATAGTATGTTAGACAATTAGGAGTATATAAAGAGTGAGTGGGAATACCACTAGAGGGATAGTCGAGTAGTAAATGTATGTTGTTTTCAGTGTGAGGTTGTGAGTTAGAATTTGTTCGGGCTCACTCTCACAATGTTGAGTTGATCATGCTTTTACTGTTCGTCCTCGATGAAGTTCTATCGTGACTACATTAGTGCACGGGCTCAAGTCCGCTGCTGGTGTCAGTTATGACTCTTGAGAATATTCCGTAGTGGGGAGATTTATTCGGCTATATGGTCACACCCATTTAAGATACGCTACCTACTAGTCGTCCTCGACTCATTTTTTTTGGCAAAAAAAAAGAGTAAGTGGGAATGAGAAGGGCAATCAAAAATTTGGTATTAAGTCTTTTTCGGTCTTTGGTTTGGAGAGTGGTAGCCTCAAACTACTCATTTATTGATTTCTGTTTATTACTGATCATTGTTATCTTGCTCTCTATATTCAATAAAAAAAAATCATTCTATTTCCAGTATCATTTCCATTGTCCTTGAGTTGTGTTCTGTGATCCTATCAGACTTTTTTACAGTTTGTAATAGACTTATTCAACTCGAATAGCTGATTTATAAGGTTGTCCACAACAGGACTAGAAACAAGACTATCGTTTTTAGCTCTTAGACTGAGACGCGTTACTGTGTCCCGGTCCTGTAGTCCGTCCTCCTGCAGGAGGACGGGCTACATTCGTCCGCTTGACATTTACTTTTTTTTTAAAAAAAAAAATATTTAAATCTGACCGTTTGATCTGATTGATCCAACAGTCAGATTTACTTCAACAGTAATATTACTGTTGGAGTACCGTTGGGGGCCAAAAAATTACCGTTTTGGTCCCTAACAACTAGTTTTAACCATTTTCCTATAAATAACTCCTAAACATATTTTTTTCTATTATTTTTTCACTTCAAACACTCATTTCTTTCCCAAGCTCTCTCAACTCTTAAAATTTCTCTCCAAATATTTTTTCAATGGATCCCAACGATTTTTCTGATTATTTTTCAAACAACAAAAATAAAACAATGGAAGAATTTGCACTTGCAAATCTTTCCTCCTCTTCTCATGACGAGGAGTACAAAAAAATTCGAAATAATTTCAAGCAATCTATTTGGAATGACGTTGAAGTGTTCATTCAAATAAAAATTATGAACTTTATTTTAATGTATTTTTAATTTTAATATATTTTTTTATTTTAATATAATATTTTTATTTTAACAAATTATTTTTATTTGAATGAATTATTTTTATTTTAATGAATTTAGAGTAGAAAGTATTAAATGTAGTAGATAAAAGTTAGGGGATTAAAATAAAATTGTGTTTAGTGAAAAACTAAGTAGACGTCTCGCGAGACTTTTAAAATAGCTCCTGAATTACGGATGAAAAAGTTGAGGGATTAGGAACTTGAGACTTTAATAAAATAACAATAAAAATACTGAACAAACGTCCCATAAAACGACTTCAGAAACTCTGAATTACAAGCAGCATAAGTATACGTCTATAACTTGGTGTAAAAGAAAACTTTTTTTATAAGTAATTAAGAGAATTACGTTAAAATCACAATTACTAAATTAGTGGCGACACGAAACTTCTACAGTACTACGTGGGTACGATGATTACCTCGTCTTCAAGCTATCATTGCATATAATAAAATAGCATATATTAATATATAATTTAGGCAGTTATAATGAATAAAAATAGTGATATGTGATATATTTATAAAAAAATAAATTAAATAATAGAATATATTATATTTCATGTTGTCTGTCAAACAAATATATATAACGATCCAAAAACAACACATTAATTTAGTTTGATGTTTTGGTAATCTAGATTGATCCAAGCTTTAAATTTCCAAAGTTTTGGAGCCAATTGTACTAGATTTTTTCTGCTTAATTTATTTCTCTGTTGATAGGATGAATAATATCTTTTTTATTTACAAGAAAGCTTTTTAATTTCCAAATAATTAACTAAAATATTTAGAATTTATAATATTCTTTTGGAGGAATCAATTTGTCAAATTATAACCAAGCTATCAAATTAGAGAGAATAAAATTAAGACACGAGAGGTAGGTGAAATGAAGCACACACGAGTATTGTCCAATTTGGATGTGTGTCGTTTGACTTGTATTAATTGTAAGTTCGTCGTATGCATCATATGCAGTGCACTACAGTCGCAAAACCTTATGTATATTAAAACATATTATATTTGCCAGTTGAAAGGGCACCGAGCGCAACTTATAATAACTTATCATGTTGAACGTGATCATACAGACATTGTTCTCTATTTTAGAATAGTTGAATAGTCATAATTGAATTGGTACGTGACTAAGTATCGTCACCATAACACCATATTATTTAACATATATCATTTTTAATTATATATTTAACATATATTATGCTTCCAAGATTTGGTCTCACATTATTATTAATTTGCTTCTTTCTAAGTTCCATTACTTTCCCACGTCACTCCCTCATCCTTATGGCGGCCAATTAGCCGACCTCCTTTTTATTTATTTTTATCTTTTAAATTTGTTGTTTAGTTACTAATCAGTTTGTATAGTATATACTTATATTTATATATGATAAATTTTTTGTTTCGGTAGATTTATGGTTGTATAATTTATATCTTCTTAAATACATGCGGATCATTGGAATATTTTGATGAAGACTTTTAGTGGTTATGCATTTACATATTTAATATAGAAAACTTTATGAATCAATAATAAATGTTGAAGAATTATAACATAAAAGCATCAAATGAAAATGTTCAAGTAAAATGATTTGTTTGATATTTCTTGATCTTTCTAAAATTTTCTTAATAAGAAAAGTTGTAGAAACTCCTGCAATTATCGGGTTGTAGAAAAAAATTATCCATTTTTTTGTATGCCCCATCATAAGTGACATGTTAATATGATCGGGAGAGGCTACTGCCTTTTTACTTTAATGTCATTTTCATACTTTTAATGCTCCAAATTAGGTCTAATTTAATATAACAGATAGTAATAAAATGATAACATATTAAATTTATTTTGATATATATACATAATAAATGATTATTTTAATATGTTGTTACTCTTGTAATTGTTAGATAAAACTAAATCTAATTTTTACTGTTAAAAAGTACGAAAAATATATTAAACTAAAAGGGTAATAGCCATTTCCAATATGATCGACGTAGGAGACATTAGACAAGTCCCATGCATTTAATGTTTGACGTTACTAGCTAATTGCTTTGGCTAAGTTCTAAATTTTTAAAGGAAATAAATGTTTTATGCCCATATACATGATGGTGTCACCCACTTTCTTTCTTTCCTTTTTTTTTTCATCTTACGTACGACATCCAATCAAGGACATTAGTTGTGTAATTCTAAGAATTTTAGAACATCTATTTGTATAGAGATTTTAATTATATAATACCGTATTTTTAATAAATTGTTAATAAATTTTTACATAAGTATTTTTAGATATGTCTATATAAGAATGAAGCTCTCCTCGCTCTGCTCACCTTAAATAATATATAATTATGTGTTTTCTCATCTCTAAATTCCATTTCATCTATTAGATAAAAAAAATTCCATTCCATCTGGACACCTTGTGTGAATAAGAATTAAACACCAAAAAAATTATATATATATAAAGCGAGAGAAAATTTTTTGGATGTGACAGCAAGCTGAAATTTTGTTTCAGTTGGTTGTTCGAGTGATTAGACCTTTTAGTTAGAATTTAAAAAGAATTTTTAGAAGAAAAAGAATAAAAAAGAGTAAACTCCATCATACTACAATGGCAACTGTAAATTTTTATAAATCATTTATTTATTTTCAACGAAAATTAAACTTTAGTAGCTAATATATTAAAATTTTCTCTGATACCAATTATAATGGCTAACTGTATTGCATGGGAACGTTAAGTTTGTCATTAAATAGAGAATCAAGAAGCCGGCCTATATTTGCAGAAACCTGCATGACTGTGTTTTGTCTCTTATCTGCAATCTTATCTTACCACATCTTCTAAACTAATTCCAATAGCCTCCAATTTTTTTTAATTTATTATTCAAACCTTTTTATGGGACGAATATTATGCAATCTTTTCTCCCTATATATACGCACGTAATTCAATTGGTCCACTATATATGTTGTTGATTGGGATAGGAGAAAACAATCTTACTTCCAAAGCTAAAATCATTATATATGTAGCCAAGTCGAAGTTACCACATTCTAAGTCAAAGTCATTATAAGAAAAATAAATTTATTGTCTATAATTTCAGATCAAAAAAATATCGTTAACATGAAAATAATTTCAGACTTTTTTCTATAAGAATATTGTTATGATTTTTTATAAAACAAATGGCAAACGAAGACAACTTATATTATATTCTGTCAATGGAGGATTAGAGAGAAATCTTAGGAGGGCCTCAAATTTTCCTTAAAATAATTTAATTAAAATTCGAAGCTAGTGGTTTCTTACTTCGCATTAATTTTTTTTTCAAGTCTAAATAAAATAAAAAATTAATATATTTGTAAATGAACGAAACAAATTGCAAATGTAACCTCTCTCCCAGGAAATTACCAGAACCAGTCTTTCCGTCACTGTATCCTATCATAATATGTGAAATATAAAAAAAATCTCCTAAAAATATTTAATATTGACTTTATCTATGAATATTGCAGGTATTAACAAGATAAATCACCAAATACAATTAAAAATAGAAAAGAATATTAATGACAATACATATATTATCTTAGAACCAGAACCATCCAAATGGGGGTGTTCACGGTCCGGTTTGGTTTGAAAATGGCAAATCTCCAATTCCGTCCCAAATTTAGGACATTCTTCTTTTGCTAGATCCAGTCTCGTCTCAAAGAATTAAAATCTCCATCCCGTTTGATTCCAAAATTCAGGACTGTTCGGGAAAAAGATTCAGAAATTTTTTGGATGGAGAAAACAGGACTAGGACGGTTCAGATATCAGGGATTTTATTCACTAAAATTAAATTTAAGTATAAAAATATTCCATTAATCATGTCTTAAGGCCATTGGATATGTTATATGATGTTATTAATGTAAGTTAGTTATGAAGTATGATGTTTTTTTATCATTAAAAAATAGAATAAAAGAATTTAAGTCTACCAATATATATATTACACACATACACACGAAATTGTATCGTTTTGAAAAAAACAATAACATTTAGTATAAGTTTTTAATTATATAAAATAGAATTAAAAAAAATCTAGGTCTATTAAAAGATTTAAAAGAATGGATGGTAAGAATTTGGTGTAAATTGAAAAAACTTATACCTAGTGTAAGTGGATCCTTTCCATATATATGTGTATACATATAAACACACACACACACATATATATATAGGTACTAGTTTCGGTTCTTTGGTTCAGGACAGTTTCGGTACTAGTATTGCTTGAGATCCAGAATCATACCAAATAAAAATTCTAGGACGGTTCGGTTAGGAGAAAGTCAAAAAGTCAATGATTTTTTTTGTTCTAATTCTTTTCAATCCGGATATTCGATTTGGTTCGATAATCTCTAAGACTCGTGCACAGTCCTAGCCCCAAATCAAAACTTCAGAACGATTTGGTCATGGAAAAGTAAAAAAATCAAAAGTTCTTTTTGATTCCAATTCTTTTTTGACCGAATATTCGATCAGTACAAGAATCTCCGAGTTCGTGATTAGCCTTACCAAATTGGCCAAAGTTAAGTCATTTTCATGGCAAGACGAAGACGCTTTGGAAGAGGCAGAAGTATTTATTTATCTTTTCTCTTTGTAGAAAAATGACGATTTTAACGAAAATTTTGGACATAATGACGGTCCAAAACCACAAAGGCGGTTTTATAATGGAATGATGGATGCATTATATATATCTTTTAAGAAAAAAGAAGCACGTAAGTTAACTCATTATGTGTGCATCAATTCTGAATGCATTGTAATTTGAGTTAAGCCGTTTACATGCTGTCATTTCGCTAATTTTAAGCTATCAAAATAGGTGAATTCTATCTTTGTTGTCATTAAGTTTTGAGCTTGATGCCGATCGATATATGCTTGAAAGAGATATATGTTTACTTCTGTTATTCATATGGGAAAAATAAAAAAATAGTCTCCAGATGAATGAGTGTCAATTGTCAATGCCCTTTTTCTAGGATACCTCATAATTGCTAGTCCTTTTTATAGTGTATAATTGCTATACTAATTAGTTCTAGTTAAGTACATCAAGAAATCGTAATGTAAAACCCTTCTTATTACTCCAGCAAATCTTACTATATACATTGCACCTTAATGACCATATCTTACTTTCTAATCAATTAATATATATGCATGATATAGTAAATAACAACAATGAGTAAGTTTCATATCTATGTACTTTCATTAGCAAATGTACTTATAGTACAGCATATATAATTTTATTATGATAAATTCAATAAACAAATATTTTCTAAGATTTGAATCCCTGTAAAAAAAAAAGTAGATAAAATATAATTAATGCAAGCATATTAATAATTAAATCAATATATTGACTGGTAAATAATTAATCATTTTCTTAATTATAGCTACGCATCAGGCGTTAAAACTCAATAAAAGCTTCGAGTTATCAACAAAAATAATATCACAACAACGTAACTTTGCACTAAAGAAGGGGAACATGAACAACGATCTCTCAGTCTGTCCAAATTATAAACGATGATCAAGTTCTTTTGAATTTTTATTAACTTAATTAATAGATATAAAGACCAAGTTTCTGATGAGAATATGAATGAGCCCATATTCGTCTGTGTCGTTTCTTGCAACTTAACCAATGGTTTCAGATGCTTTGGCATCTTTATAAGACAAAAACACAAGCATCTTTTACTAATCTCACTATATGTGTTTATGATGAGTCAGTCTCAATTTGGAATAATTAACTACTGATTTAGTTAGTGCCGGTCACCTTGTGGAATCATATTTGACTAGTGTTGAAATGGTATAATTAAGGGTTTTTTTTAATTTGACCATTATTAACGTGTTTAATTAGCTTCAGTTTCTGTAAACACGTTTAGCCGATGCTCCATTTAAATGCCCATGTATGTACGCTTCAAGCTCTCCATGTTTGACTGGTTTCAACTTTTGCTTCCACGGGTAAATGTCTGACTGGTTTAATTTGTTTTGTAATCACCATACTGGTAGTTCAACTGTACTGAAGTTATGTTCGGCATTAATTAAGAAGTCGTTCAATTTTGCGGTGAAAACAAACAAAATGACTAATACATCAAAAAAATTGTCCTGTAACTAGCACTACAGATATAATGCCAGGAATTACAAATGTAAAAACGTACTCATTTCTGCCTGAGTGATTTGTGTTTAACCATGCATATACCGTTTCCTAATTAAATAAACTAACATTCATTTCCGAGATCAAAATTCTCTATAAGCATCAATAAGAAGTGAGGATGGACCACATATTGATTTACACAAGCAAACCAGTAAGCACATTGGTTTATACATTTTGTTAACTAAGTTGTATAAGAAAATAAAAAATAATTTAATTCAATATGTTTTCAATTGCCATACGTGTTCCATCGAATCCAAATTACGTCCAACATCAATCCTTTCTATGATCAGTCCGATATATAATTGAAAGATTCATCAACTTAGTTGCATACAATACGAAAATGGTGGCCCTTAGTCATGCTGACTTTATGTGGGAGAACTGAAAATTCCCCATTTGAATTCAAGTCCAATTTTGAAAAGCATCTTTTAAGTTACTAAATCTGAAGATGCACCTACTGAAGTCGACAAAATAAGTGGAAAGAGTTCTAAATAAACTAAATTTCTGGACTAGAAAGGTCAAGACTTTAATATAAACATATAGTATAATGGAGGAATAAGAGGATTCCCAAATACTATGTACCACAATTTCACCGAAAGAGGTTTTATTATTATTATTATTATTATTATTAAACATGTCGTCTATTCCATGCAATGACGTAGCTCTTCATGTGGGCTTGGGTCATTTTGAAGCCTCAAAAAGAACGTATAAAAAACATTGGCCAGGTTGACGGCCAAGATCGGGGACTAACTGTAATGAGGAAGCTTCGTTCATAGAATTATTGCAAGTTGCCAATGCTGATAATTTGCATAGTCTTGCAACTTCACATTTGTCTTTTTCTTTTTAAGGGAAAGTCTAGTCTATCAAGGGTTTAGACCATATTCTTATTAACCATTTTAGTTTTATCTTTTCATGTTTTGTCTTGCTCGTGCCTTGACTATGCATCGATGAAATAATATCATATATACAAAATCAAATTATATCAAGACACAAACTCATACTCCCCACTTACCATAATAATGAACACACTTTTCATTTTAGACATACCAAAATATAAGTAAATTTTTTTGTTACATTTATTATTAGTAAAGTTATAATATTGCTCTTATTTATTCTCTTTTTTCAACTAATTTATTAATTATAAATACATTTACTCAAAAGATATAAATAAAAAAATTTATAAAATTAAATGAGTTTAACTCCTAAAATTATTATTTTTTAATTCCTGTAAAAAGTTGTTTGTGCCTATTATTATGAGACAGATATTGTAATTTATACTTGTAATTTCAAGTTAAGATTCAATAACTTGAGTTTTCAAACTTTGAGGCCAATTTTAACGATATGATAATGTTGTAACAATTATTGAAATATTAATATGAGAGATATGGAGTCAGAAAGAAATAATCTCCATGGATAGTCTATATATTTCCTTGTCCTCATTATATGATGCTCCTGTATATTATTAGGTTTGCATAGTTTCATTAATGGAGAACATTAAATTCTAAGTACCTTGGCTTTCAATAAAAGCAGTGGTGCTTGATTGGGAATGTTAATATATGAATGGGGAAACGATATTCGCTTTTTCAAGGTCTCCATCTTGAATTGATATAGGTGTTTTTTTGCTGCTATTTGGATCAAATTGATCCGGATAAAAAATACTTTTAAATGTAAAATGTCTACAATACCGTAGAAAGATTGTAAAACAAAATTTAAAGTTAATAATAAAATAATTTATATTTTCAAGATAAGTTAGTCAAATTTCATAGAAAATTGTAACTTCAATAAATATTGAAAGCACTTTCCAATGCAGTGGAGGAATTAATTTATTTGTGGTAATTATAACTTCTGTTACATTATTTCTTCAGTGAAAAATTATCATCTTATGTTTGGGAATTAACTCAAGAACAGAGGGTCAAGAGTGCGATTGAAATATTGGACACCATATAAACGCTTGAATTTTGGACTTCGAAGATTGGTAATATTTGGCAATAGTTCAAAGTAGGTCTGAAGTCAATAACATTATGTATATATCATCCAAGAATGAATTGCAAAAGAACACATAGTATTGACTATATAATTTTATATTATTTTTAAAAAAATTAATAATATATTTAATATTTTTTAAATGATAAAAAACTCAAATATGAATAAAAAATATAGATCATAATTTTTTTTATTTATGATATGGCTTGGGAATAAAACCCACTAAAATATGCTTAATATCAAAAGATGTAACGACAAACGTTACATTCGTCATTAAGAAATAGCGTTACAAGGAGTCAATTCATCAACCCACCCTCTATTTATAGACATGAGAAACTACACTTCAAGGTACGTTTTACTGGACACTCATATCGATACTCTACAAAAATCCTTACTAATTTGAGCGTCGGAGATTCCCCTAGGGAGCAATCTGACCTCATCATGCTTTCAGGCTTTTAGGCGACGCTCACATTTTCCGAGTGCTTGAGTTCTTCGAATTATGATCACTATTGTTGTTCATTTTTCGAGGCAACAACAATTGGTGTCGTCTGTGGAAACTTGAATGAAAAGCCTTGTTCATCGGCATTTGTGAAATTCACCGACAACCACATATGCATTCACCTTAGTGCCAATGCATTCAAACCATACTAGACATCCCGAGGAGGATGCAAGAAGGGTTTGTGTTGGAACGGGAGCCTCGGGAACCACCATCCTTACTGTTCCATTCACTGACTATGCTCAAGAAGCAGAATGAGGAGAACCAGAAGGCTTTGGTCGAAATGGCAACTTTGCTCCAACCGCTTCTTCCTCAGGCATAACTTCCGCCTACATTGTGCGTTTACGCTCAAAGTGCCCAGAGTGGAGGAGTCCTAGAAAGGAGTGACGCTCTGCATCAAAGTCATTACCAACCTTCCTGCGTTCCCGAGCAACCGAATCCTTCACCTCATCAAGAGCACTTCAAAATTCCCATTCTCGAAGCTTGAGTCGAAGCTAGAAGGGAGAATTATCTCAAGGTGGCGGAGAGTACTTGCAAATGAGAGCATAGAATTCCTTTGAAGAAGGTTGAAATGGAGCCTCAGCCCTCAATGAATGTTTGAGATGCAACGGATATGGAGAAGATGATTGAAGAAGTCCTCGAACAGAAAAAGTTGGTTCCTGTTGAAGAGGAGCAACAGAGAACCAAAATTCCATTCAGTAAGGAGGTTATGGGAAAGCCACTTCTCCCAAAGTTCAAGATGTCCTCATTGCCTATGTTTTCAAGAAAAAAGGATTTGCATGAACACTTGCAAAACTATAAAGCCATCATGATGCTTTATGGATGGGAGGACGCAAACATGTGCCAGGCATTCCCAAACACGCTAAAGAACCATACTCAGACATAGTTCAACAGACTGAAGAAGGCATCTTTCTCATACTTTAACCAGTTTAAGAAGGAGTTCATCAATGCCTTTATTATTAACAACAAGCTCAAGAAGGACGCTACGTACTTGTTAAGCGTGATGCAGAATGAGAAGGAGACCATGCGACAGTACGTAGATAGATTCAGAAATGCTACCCTCGAAGTCCACGACTTGCAACCTAGAATGGCAGTGGTCGTGATGTTGTAAATGACAATATCGGTCTAACTCCAGGAGTCATTGTTTCTGGACTAGTCGAAGACTCTAGCCGACCTCTTTGTTAGAGCCAATAAGTATATCTTCCAGGCCAAGGTCATAAGGATTGTGGGTACTATGGAAGACAAATAGAGGCTCATGAGGAGCCAAGTAGGAAAAAGGAGAAATGTGGGGACTCTAGAGCTCCTTTTAGTCCCTGCTTCGAGAAGTACACACCGCTAGTTGAATCGAGGTTAACGATATTGGCGGTGATAGAGGGGTCTGAACGCATTTCCTTTCCCCCTAAGGTAGACAAACCTTTAGGGAGGAATGTAGACGCATACTACATGTACCATGACGTAAGTGGGCATTCCACAAAAAAGTGTCGGGACTTAATGAATCGAATTGAGGCATTAGTGCGAGAATGAAAGCTAAATCGGTTCATCTACGCAGACGCGTGGAGGGAAGATAGGTCAAACTACCGTCGAGAAGATAGAAGATATGACACTCGCTGTAACAGAGATTGGTGGCATGGAATAGGCGAGAACAGACGAGGTCAAGAGTAACGACCTCAACAGAATGGAGGAGGGAAAAAAAAGAGAGTTCCTCTAGTTAATAATCAGCCCGCCGACATAGCTATACACACAATATCATGAGGAGAGACGATGGCAGGGAGCACCTCCTCGTCAAGCACGGCGTATGCCCGTCAAACATACCAGGTTAATGCCGACACACATTTAGGAAATAAGGAGGAACCCATCACGTTCACCAAGGCTGATGGGGGAGATGTCATGCTTCCTCATGATAATCCCTTAGTTGTATCAGTTGTCATTGCCAAACATCCCATAGAGAGGATTCTAGTGGACAACGGGAGTTCAGTCAACCTGATCTATTGGAATTGCTTTGAGAAGATGAACCTTACAACAAATAGGTTGAGGGAAGTGAAGACACCACTTTATAGCTTCAGTGGTGAGGCTATATCAGTGATGGGGTCAGTGTAACTACCGGTCACACTAAGAGGTGATCGGGCTATAGCAAGGATGGCCACTTTCATGGTGGTCAAGTCTATTTCAACTGCCTACAATGTTATATTGGGGTGACCATTACTAAATGATATGAGGGCAGTGATCTCGCCAACATATCTGTTGATGAAGTTTTCTACTCCACAAGGAGTAGGGCAGGTTCGAGGAGATCAGAAAAATCTCGATCTTGCTACATTTCCTCCATCAAGAGGAAGGATACTTGTTACTGTATCTCAAAAATGGTAGTAAAAGATGTAGAAGAAGAGGTGAGGGTGGAAAGCAAACCTGAGCCAGTGGAGAAGTTAGAGAATGTGAGGCTGAATGAGTTATATGAAGAAAAGCTTGTGTTTGTCGGGAGTCAACTCGCTCCACATATCAAAGAAGAGATTGTGAAATGCCTCAAGAACAACGTGGATATCTTCGTATGGAGTTTGACTGACATGTTAGGGATCAATCTAAAGGTGATCTCGCAATGTCTCAACGTAGATCCCACTAAACTATCGGTGAAGCAAAAGAAGTGGAATATAGCATCCGAAAGACAAAAGGTCGTAGAGGAGGAAGTAAACAAGTTGCTGAAGGCAAGATTCATTCAAGAAGTTTACTATCCGGATTGGATAACCAACGTAGTCATGGTGAAGAAAGCTAATGGGTAATAGAGAATTTGTGTAGACTTCACCGATTTGAACAAGGCTTACCTAAAGGATTATTATCCATTGCCGAGATGGTGGATGAGACCTCTGGGTACGAGCTCCTAAGCTTCATGGATGCCTTTTCTGGGCACCATCAAATCATGATGCATCCATAAGATGAAGAAAAGATGGCACTCATTACAGAGAATGAGATTTACTGCTACAAGGTGATGTCGTTCCGGTTGAAGAATGTCGGAGCCACTTATCAACGAATGGTGAACATGGTGTTCAAGGAACTACTAGGGAATATCATAAAGGCTTATGTTGATGATATGATTGTCAAGAGTAGGAAAGAAGAATCTCATGCCGAACGTATGTCAACCGTCTTCAGTGTTCTGAGGAAGTATAACATGCGGCTCAACCCAACCAAGTGTTCATTCAGGGTTCAAATGATTCTCGACATGAAATCACATTCTTTAGTAAAAAAAGTATGACGACTTACTAGAAGGCTAGCTGCCTTGAATCGATTCCTGTCAAATTCTGCGGAGAAGAGCTTACCCTTGTTCAAGACCTTGGGAGCAAGAAGGAAGTTCGAATGGACTAAGAAATGTGAAGAAGGTGGCTCTGGCCCTAGTGATGGCTTCGAGAAAATTGAGGCTATACGTCCAAGCTCACACCATCAAGGTCCTGACTGACCAACCACTTCTGCAAATACTCTAGAAACCTGATTACTCAAGAAGACTTACGAAGTAGGCAATAGAGCTGAGTCAATTTGACATCCTCTTTGAGCCTCGTTAAGCGATCAAGGGTTAAGTTTTAGCTGACTTCATTGTGGAGTGTACTTTTGGCACATCGAAGGAGGGCAATAAAGTATATGAATGGACATTGTTTGTAGATGAAGCCTCCAGTTCTCAGGGTAGTGGAGATGGGATAGTGCTGATCTCACCTCATGGTGATGTTCTCAAGTATTTGTTGCGATTCTCATTCCCAAACTCAAACAATATAGCTGAATATGAAGCACTCATTACGGGAATGAGACTAGTACTACAATTACATGTTGAGAAGTTGATCATGTACAACGACTCACAATTGGTGGTGCAATAGTTTTACAACGAGTACGAAGTACGCGAACCAGTGATGGATTAGTACTTGCAGAAAGTTCAAGGGTTAGCAGGAAGGTTCTCAACATTTGAGTTGTTCCAAATCAATCGATCAGAGAATAATCATACAAATGCATTATCCAAGTTGGCATCCTCGAAGGATTCCAGTGGCAGAACTGTGAAGGTCGAGATTCTTTTCGTACCCATTATCAGATAGGAGGAAGTAATTACTATCAATAATAGTCAGAATGACTGGAGAACTCCGATTCGAAAATACTTGGTGTCAGGAGAACTACCATCTGATAGTAATGAGGCTAAGAAAATAAAGATTCGGGGGGGTACGGTTCGTGTTTGATCAATGACACTCTCTACAAGCGAGCTTTTGCTAGACCACTATTGAAATGTTTGGGACCAGGAGAGATCGAACTAGCCTTGGCAGAAATCCATGAAGGAATCTGTGGTCAACACTTGGGTTCCCGAGCACTTGCTTCGAAGATCTTACGGGTAGGATTGTTTTGGCCAACCATGAAGGATGACGCTTTGAAAAAAGTGAAAAAATATTATTCCTGCCAACGACATGTGTTTGTTGTGAGTGCACCAAATTTTAGAGCTTTAGAGTATCGTCAAGCCAACACCTTTTATGAAATGGGAACTTGACATTTTGGGACCTTTTCCTCAGGCCAAAGGAGGTCGCAAATTTCTCATAGTTGCTACTGGCTACTTCACCAAATAGATTGAGGCTGAGCCATTAGCAACCATCACATCAAAGCGCATTGAAAAGATGGTGTAGAAAGACGTTATTTGTCATTTTGGGTTGCCATGGGTTCTAGTTGTTGATTACGGTAAGCAATTCGATTGTGATGCATTCAGGGGATTCTGTGAGTGACTACATATTCGCCTCAACTTGGCATCAGTTTCCTATCCACAAGCAAATGAACAAGCTGAGAGTTCTAATAGGACCATCATTACCGGTCTCAAGGCAAAGTTGGAAGGAGCTAAGAGGGCATGGGTGAAGCAATTGCCAAGTGTCATATGGGCATACAGAACAAGAAGTCGAGTGTCCACTGGAGAGACTCCATTCAACTTGGTGTATAGCACATACACACTAATTCCTGTGGAGATAGGCTTTGGATTAGCAAGAACAATAGAATTCATTCCAAAACAAGAGTAGCCCAACTCTGACATTCTCCGAGAAAACTTAGATCTCATTGATCAACAACGGGAGCAAGCTTGCATGAGACTTGAGATATATCATAAGCGAATTGATGCCTACTACAACTCTCGAGTGAAGACTAAGCCGATGGGAAAGGGTGACCTCGTCTTGGGAAAATCTACAATCACCAATGCATTAAGAGAAGATGGCAAGCTAACTAGGAAGGACCTTACAAGATTTCATCAATGCTGGGGCTTAACACGACCATACTTGAAGCGTTGGGAGGAAAGAAATTGCCCAAGATGTGGAACACAAACCACTTGAAGCTGTATTTCCCTTCGTATGTGTAATATGCAATAATTGTAAATTGTACATATAAAAATAAAAAATATATTTAAGTAATTTGATTAAGGAATGGACGTAGGCCATTGATTCGAACCACTATAAATCCCCGTGTCAGCGTTACTCTTTGCTTTTTCATTACTACATTAGCATTTTACATTAATACATTTTGCATAGGCATTCGATTCATATATTTTGCATAGGTATTTGATATTTGCATGCCAAAAGGCAGGGGCTAATAAAAAACGGAATGGATGACAAAACCTAGTGCCTAGAGCTTAATAAAGGCCTAGGGACCGTTGCCATCAACTATGTGTGTTAGCTAACATATTGGTGAGTAGAAAACCTTCTATAACACAAGGTCTCGTCCTACAAAACAAGCAATGCCAACATTCGCTAATAAGTGACAAGTGAAACCTCAAGTGGTATTGTCATAAACGCAAGCGACAATTTATCCAATACATGTATGTGACAAATGAAACTCCATATGGTATTGTTATACCATTATCTACCCACTCTATCTACACTTTTTGAATCAACTATTATTAAGACTTTACCAAAAATCACTTGCCTAAGAGAAGCTTCACTAAGTGATTGGGGAGCAATCAGTAAGGTATACCAAGTTCATCACCAAAAGCAATAACAGACAAGTGTAAAATGAGAAATCATTGTCATGAAGAAAATTTTAGTCATAAAGAACTACATCATGCACAGGAAAAGACAAAGAGAAGGCAAAGTAAATAAAGTGAAGTATTCGCAAATATATTATCAAAGTCTCCAAAAAATCAATATAAAAAATGTCAAATATCCCAATATTGACAAATAATGGAGTACTCATCACTAAGGCAAAAAGCAAAGGTAGTAGAAAGGTAATACATAACACTATACTACCCATGCTACTTTATCTGCAGGAACAGTACCCCCATCTAGAGCGTCGAGAGCTCTATCTGCATCAACAATGTCCTCATCTAGGTTGTCCAAAGCAAGTATCATGTCACCGTTCGAAGAAGATTTAGAGCGAGCACCATGAGGGCCATAAAATTCCCACAGACCGAAGAGATTGCCAAGATCATCACGAGTAAGCTAATCCAGATATGAATCAACTAAAACTTCCTCCCAATCATACTTGAGCTAATCATGATGGTCTTTCTCCTCTAGCTATTGGGAAAAGTAATCCAAGAAAATTTCTCTTGAAGGAGATTCTCATTCTCTGCTTGGAAAGCATCAAAATCAGCAATGAGCAAAGAATAACATTCATTGAGTTTCATCTTCTCTTTCTCTAGAGTTTCGAGCTTCTTCTTCTCTTGCTTTAGAGTCTCAAGTCTCTTTTTCTTCTACTCCATAGTCTCAACTGAAGATTGAAGTTGGGCGTTGGCAAGAAAAAGAGCCTTAATTTCCTTCTTTGCAGCCTCGTAAGCCACAATCTCCTCGTCTATTCAACGTCGAGTGTTTTGGGTCATAACGAGAACAATAGTGGTTTGTTGGAGAGATTGCAATAAGTAATGATGGTTAATTTTGTAGAAAGTCATAATAAACAAAGTACGAGTATCAAGAAGGTAGAAGAAGTCACCTTTCAGGCACTCATCTCGGCTAAATCCATACATTCCTCCAAGGGGCTAAAAAGGGACCCCTCGTCTCTAGGCAAGATTGTGCTCAACACCATCCTAGTGGCAACACCTCGCATCCCTACCAAATTGGTGTCTAAAACTCCAACATGTGCCACAAACTCAGAACCCTGGAAAGATCTTCCTTCATTATCATTCCATGGAGGAAGAGTGTTACCAATTTTAGGCAGAGTGATATACGATGAAGTTTCTCAAAATGTAAGACCCTTCAACCCGGCCTCGTGGGCTTTTCAGCAACAACTTTTTCCTTCCATTAGGAAATTTTAGGAGGAGCGCGAGAAAGCTCACTAATGGTGGGTAAACTGAAAGGCCCGCCTAGCTTGTGCCTCTTCACCCGCATAGCCTCATTGAAAGGGTTCAACTCTACAAAAGTATACAGAAGTTAAAATGGAGGAAAGTAAGTAGCACAAGTAAAATATAAAAGGAGTGATGCAAGCAACAAAAACACAATGCAAATAAATCATCCTTAAAGCCACATTCTATATGAGCAACATGATTTCCAGAAAAGTCATCTAGACGGCCATCTAGAGGGTTAGGGGACACACTCATGATGTCGTCAAAAAAACTATCCTCTAGTGAAGGAAGCTGGGGTCTAAGTGAGTGGATAAAGTTGACATCGTTAAGTGGGCACGAAAAGGGATCAAACGAATGAACACTTGTGTCACTGTGTGAAGGTTCCTTTGGTGAGACCACAGCACAAGAGGTAGATGTGGATTTTTCATGATTGCTCACTTCGATTCGGTGAGAAGTATGAATGGGATCGCCCGTAGGTAGAAGGTTGGGGTTAATGCTCCATTCTGCAATAGTGAGGTTTCGAGGCTCTAACAACGTAGAAAGGGTAATCTCATTCCTAATGATCAGAGCATTAATCTGGTCCACGAACATTTTCCTCAAGTCTTTCCTTGAGAGTTTTGACTCTTCAACTATATGGTGACACCACTCGAGAAGAGCATTCCAAGAGGAGGCAGGTGGATGGACTAGAAACCAAAGGTCTACAGACATAGATTTGGACTTGGGTAGGTCATCCAAAAATATGGAGTGAACAGTAGACAATTTTCAGAGGGTAATGGAGTCTAAACCACCATGAGATGAAAGAACCAAAATAGGAAGTTGGTTGAAGGCTCTATCCCCTTTTGAACACAACGAACGTGGAAACCCATGAGGTGAGCCCATCAATCGGATTGAAGTTGAGCTGGGACAAGTTTATTTTCGGACAGGAACTTCATAGCGAAAGATGGGAGGGGAAAGCGAACTCCAAGTTCTAACGAACTCACGAACATAGCGATCGCATCGGACAATGCATATGAAGGAGAAGGACAACTCGAACCATGTAGTGAGATGCACCAAGTTGGAGGGAAGCCGTAGGTGTTTCGGATCATGTCAACATCTAAAAGAGGCATGGTGGACTCATAGTTAAAATCGAATAATTCTTCGGGACAAGTATGCGAAAAACTTTGACAATAGGTCATCAACAAAATTTGTGCAACAATGAATAAATAGATTAAAATTAAAAATGAAGTATAGGAATTATACCCATTTTTCTTGATGAATACATGTTACTGAAGGCGAGGAAGTTGAAGAAGAACATGACCTGTAAAAAAAAACCCTGTTATAGATTTTTAAAAAAATGTTGTTATAGATGCTTAAAAAAGGTGTTATAGATGTTTAAAAAAAGTGTTATAGGTTAAAAAAAAGTGTTATAGATGTAAAAAAAAAAAGGTCTTGCATGGTCAAAACAGCATGGGAAAATCAGGTGGTGGTGCAATGGGCGTTCGGTCGTCTGGAGAAACGACTAGTCGTCGAGATTGGCTAGCTCGCGTGCGGACGACAGGGCAAATGATTAATCACGCTCGTATGGTTAAATTGAGAAACCTCGTGTCGTTTACTGTCAGCGGATGACTACTCGTTCAGCATAAGCCAGCGTAGCAAAATCACGTTGTGCTTCGTCGTTTCACACGAGCAGCGAACAACGTCGTTTCGAGCCAAGAACCAACGAACCGTGGACCAAGAACCGCTCCAGGGACCACCGAACCATGAACCTCTCTAATCACCGAACCATGAACCACTCAAACCACGAACTGCTCGAAGAATGAACAGTAACACCTCGAACCGCTCGGATCAAGAGCTGTTGAACCTCGAACCACCACGAACCGCAAGAGCCAAGGGTACCTGGACCTCGAACAACCATGAAACGCTGCCACAGACCACTGAAGCTCAAACCACACTGAGAACCACGAGCTGCACTACAACGCGTCGCTTCAAGCCGCGTCGTCGCCCAGCCATCGTCGTTGCCAGAACAGTCGCCCATAATCACCGTCGGAAGCAGAAGAAGAAAGCAACGCAGAAACAAAGAGAATAAAAGAGAAAAATAAAAATAAAGAAGAAGAAGAAGAAGGAAAGAGTAGGAAAAAGGAACCAACCAGGGAGGAAGATAATGGAGAGGCCGAAACTCAGCTGAGGAAAAGAATGGAAGGGAAAATTGAGGCATATCATAAAAAAAGAAAAGAAAAGAAGGGCTTATAAATAACTAGGGTTTCTCACAAAATTAATTTGGAAGCAAAGCCAATTTAGGGAGATATAGAGCAAATTTGTGTTAATCACGTACTGGAACCAATTCAGGAAATAAGGAAAGAAATTTTAGATCAAAATCAAGGTGGAATCAAACCAAAAAGGAAAGAAAGCTTGAAGGAAAGATTCGGGAAAGAAAGGAAAACCTCCAAAATAGGAGAATGTCAAAATTAGTCCCAACATTTTGAAAAATAGACGAGCTACTTTCTA
Organism: Flueggea neowawraea; assembly: GCA_948243855.1. NCBI lineage: Eukaryota > Viridiplantae > Streptophyta > Magnoliopsida > Malpighiales > Phyllanthaceae > Flueggea > Flueggea neowawraea. The sequence continues at coordinate 21,249 of CAODLS011853503.1, forward strand.
TTTGAAGAACTAGTATCAACAAGGTCATGTCCTAAAAGTATTCGGGAATGAGTTAGGATCACGCAATACTCAATACTCTTATTTTTGAAACATCTGAAAACAAGAGTATGGAGCAATTGATACAGCTTGGGAATAAAACCCACTAAAATATGTTTAATATTAAAAAATGTAACGACAAACGTTACATTCATTATTAAGAAATGATGTTACAAGGAGTCTATTCATCAACCCACCACTCTATATATAGACATGAGAAACTACACTTTAAGGTACATTTTACTGGATACTCATATCGATACTCTGTAAAAATTCTTACTGACTTGAGCATCGGAGATTCCTCCAGGGAACAATCCGACGTCATCGTGGTTCGTGATTTTAGGTTTTTAGGCAACGTTCACATTTTTCGAGTGCTCGAGTTCTTCGAGTTTTTATCATTATTGTTGTTCATTTTTTGAGGCAACAACAATTTATAAGTTGTATAATTATATTTTCAATTTTTTCTAAAATTAGTTTGGGTTAATTGAAAGATTTTTTTTATATTTGCAAGATTTAAGTGGTTAAAAATACTAATAATAAGTGATTTTTTATAACAATTGAAAGATTTTTATAGTTGTAATTTAAATATTTAAGTGGTTAATCAATAATAATACCTCAACTAATGTTAAAGAAACAATAACATTTGTGCATTAGACCACTTAATATCTTAGTGTATACTAGTTTATTGTTAGAGATTTAGGGTTTAAAGTTTATGGTATAGTATATAGACTTTACAAGTAGTTTAACTGATTTGTTTATAGTATAGAGTTTATAATATAGACATTACACCTTCGTAAACCTAAAGTTCATGGTGTATACGCCTGTGTACATCTAAATTTCATGTAGTATACGCCTTTATGTTGTACACCTTTGTACATGTAAATTTCATGTTGTACACATCTGTGTACCTAAATTTCATATTGTTTACATCTTTGTACACCTAAATTTTATATTATGTACACTTTTGTACAACCTAAATTTCATGTTGTGTACACCTAAATTTCATGAAATTTAGATGTAAAAAGGTGTACAACATGAAATTTAAATGTAAAAAGGTGCACACAACATGAACTTTAGGTAAACAAATGTGTACAACATGAAATTTTGGTGTACAAAGGTGTATAAAATATGAAATTTAGGTTTACAAAGGTGTACACAACCTAAAATTTAGGTGTACATAGGTATACACAAAATGTTGTACACCTAAATTTCATGTGTGCACCTAAAGTTTAGGTTGTATATACCTTTATACTCCTAAATTTCATGTTTTATACACCTTAACATACACTAAATATTGTATTATATGTAAGTAATTTCAAGTTTTGTACACCTATATAAATCATTTATTGTTCACACATCCTAACATGAAAATATTTTGCAAATTATATTATATATGAACCAAAATACAATTTTTTTTCAAGTTCAAAATTATATGAACCAAAATATAATTATATTATATATGAAACAAAATTATATTGCAAGTCCAAATCATTGAAAAATTGGCTCTGAATTATATTGTACAATTTTTTTTCATATAGGATTGCAATTCATAAGAATTATATTAGTGAAAAAAATTTTTTATTTTAACTAATGAAATAAATTAGTCCCAAATAATTCTAAGATGACGCAATTGCAGTTGTAAAATAAAAGTCACTTGCTTGGTTTATTCACTATGTTTACAATTAATTGATTAATTTCAGCTTTTCTTTTTTATTTTGAATGCTAAAAATAAGCCTAATAAAATTAAGTAGTTATATTATTAAGTAACATGTCATTTCATGAATGTTAACTTATGTTGCAAAGTCCTTTAGTTGGAATGTTAAGATGACGTAAAATAATTAAGTGTGAATGACCTTAATTGTATATGAATGTTAACATTAAATTGTAACATTAAATTGCTAAGTATATATTTAATTTCATGCATGTATCAACTTTAAATATGAATGTAAATACATTAATGATGTATAGGAAACTTCAACTACATTAAATGAATTTGTATTAAGTTTGAAAATTATTAAATATATTTTTTAAAACTATGTTGAAGGGTATTTTAAGCATAAAAATTTAGGATAAAGATTTTTGGACAAATATACTCCTATTTATCTAGATATATTTGAGCCAAAAATATTTATTAGTTTTTTATATATTTATCCTAAATTATGGAAATTATTTATTTTAAAAGAGTAATTATGTGTTATTACAATAAATTATATTGGTCTTCTACTTACAACTTTATCAAGGACAAAATCCACTGCGGTCCATGAGGTTTGGCCATATATCTCATGCGGTCCCGCAGATGTCAAAATTAGCAATTTCAATCCCTCGCTCTATTATCGTCAGTCAAATATAACAGGTCACTTCAGAAAATCTAATGTGGCACATGAGACCTACTAATTTTGAATTTAATGACAAAAATGCCTCACTCACCCTCTTTCTCTCTCTCTCTTATGTTCTTTCTCTCGTTTATTCTCTCTCTCTCTCTCCTTAATCTTCTCTCTTCTGCTCTCTCTCTCACTTCTCTAACACCAGCAATCAAACTCCCTCACCCTTCAGTATGTCTCGTCATCGGCTTCAAATCCTCATAAAAAAGATAGTTACTTTCGTCCTTGTCTCTCTATGCTCTCTCTCGTCGTCGACCATTAAACCAAACCTGCAATCCTCCCCACCACCACCGTCAAATCCCAATCGCCACCCCAACCTAAAACGCCTCCACCCAGAACCAAGCAGTCTTTTCTTCATTTTTTTTGAACTTTCATTTAGTTTGTCTAATTGGAGATTGTGGTGGTGGGTTTGGGTAAGTGGAGGTGGTGGTGTCCGGAGGGATTTGAGAGGGGAGTGGGTTCAGTAATTGAGTTTGATTTGTGTGGTGGTGGTAGATTTCTAATGATGTATGGAGTGGGGATTTCATGTGGTTGCAGAGAGAGGTGGTGGAAGTTCATAGCAGCAACGATGATGGAGCGGTGTTGGTGGAGCAATTTTGTTTTATAGGAGGCGAATTTGATGGGTCTTGTTAGAAGTTTTTGGTGATGCATTTCTTGTGCTTGGACAATTGATGCTTGATTACCATTTTGACTTTGATTCTTCTTGCTATTACACAACACTAATGATGGATAGAAAATTTGAGGGCTTGAGGTTTCTCTGTAAATGGGTAAATGTTGATTCTGTTTTTTGTTCTTTAATTATTTATTATTGGATTTATTTTTCTGATGTATTTGAATGTGAAGAGATGACACTAAGAGGACCACACTTCTAGGTTTAGATTAATGGTGTGGTGAAGATATTGTGAATTGTGATTTCAATTTTTTTTTGTGAGTTGTAAAATTGCTTTGTTCTGAAGCAAATTTTGTTTTGAAACTATAACTGAGGTTCTTAAGGATGAGATGTATGTAAGTTTCACTGCATCATTTGTTCTTAATCAAATTTTGTTCTAAAGCAAATATTGATCTAAAAAAATTGCTTTGTTTTGAAGAAATTTTTTTTAGGCATGATCTAAAAAAATTGAGGAAGAGAGAACGTGAGAGATGGAGGTGGATTTTGGCTTTGAATGGAGATTATTTTTGTATATGGGTTGGTATTTTAATAGAGATGGAGGTTATTCATTTTGACGGTGGTGGTTGTGATCCTGGAGGAGGAGGACCAGAATGTGAATGGGTTTGAGTTTGCGAAGAGAGCTGGTAGAGGTAGGGGACGAAGGAGACACAGGTGGTAGACGGAGGTAAGGAAGGAAAGAGAGAGACAGACAGAAAGAGAGAGAAGAGAGAGAGGGAGAAAGAGGCCTTAAGGTGTTCTGACGATTAGCAAAATGACATCGCACTGATTTTTTTGACATTTCACTTCTACCGTTAAACTTAACTGGTAGAAATTATGCTTAGAATTAAAATGATTAATTTTAAAAATTAAATAATTGGGAGAGAAATATCATTAAAGTTCAGGACAACCTTAAATTTTACCTATATATTATGTTGTGAAATAGACGCGTGCATTTTTTTTACGTCATTTTAGGACGAATTCACACCAAGCATGTTGTATTGTCATTTGAACCATAATTGTTTTTATAATCTATTAATTTTTTGCAATAAAATTTGAACTTTTAATTTTTTAACTTTAAAATTAACTATAATACTAATAAATTACAAGTTTATTAGTTATTTGAATCATCAATTACTCGATAACTTGTAAGTTTATTCAAAAATCATCAACAATTTTTCCCATTGCACAACAAATTAAAAATTAGGTTAGAGGGAGCAGTGGTCGGTTTTGAGGACCACTTGCAGAGTTTGGAAACTGGAACTAACCGTTGGGCCGTTTCAAGTCGAACCAAATTGGATTGATATAGATACAAAAAATTCTTGTTTAAACTTGATAAACGGGTAGAGATATGCACCAAGTGAATCAACAATTGACATGTAGATTTATGAGATGTTTTGTGTTAGCGCCAAATTTTGTATATGTCTCACATATTAGTTATTAATTGGCTTGGTGATACACCAAGTTTAGGCAAAAATTTTCCTATAAATAGGTTTGGTTTGGTCAATTTAACTGAATTTCCAACCCTTCACAACCATTAGACTGAATGACCACCCAAAACAGCTAAAGGACCACTCTCACTAATTTATTTTAATTGCTCTTATTAAAAATTAAAATTATCACCTCTTTTATAAAAGAAATTGAATTAGAAATATGTTCAATCATATAATTAGCCCCAAGTGAACTAATAAATGGTTGATTATAGTTACCATGTTGATTTTGGTTTGATAGACATAGATTTTACTTGGCAAAAAAAAAATGGGAGGGGAAAAATTGTTAATACTGGTCACCACTCTTTATTAAAAAGATAGCCCCAAGTGGACATTGAAATTAATTTAAAAGGATGCAAATGCATAATAACGTATTAGTTGGTCAAAATGATAAAACAACGACAACATGCATGAGCAAAAACAATCCTCACGTTATTCCATGAAATTGATTGAAGTTATGTGAGAAGTACTTTTACAGGCTTGTTTAGTTAGGGATAAGTTGGAGAAAAAAATGTAATTTTTTAAAAAGTTGAGGAATTTTTTTTTATTTAATTGAATAAAAAATTTAAACTTTTCGAGAAATCAGTTATTTGACTTCTCCTTAATCTTAAAAAGTAAATTTTGAGGGGAAAATCAGGAAGTCTGACTTTTTTACGCCAATAATACAAATTTACAAATATATCATCAAAATATTCTTTACTTACAAATTTGTATTAAAATTTATGAATTATTTCATAAATAAAATTTTGATTATTTTACATCGATCAATTTTTATAAAAGTTACAAAAAATATTTTATATTTTTTATAAAATATTTTTTATTTAATAAAAACTATTTTTATAAAGTTTTATAAAAAAAGTCTTTATTATATAAATATTAACCATAGTTTTATTTCTCATGTGAAATATATTTTATATAATAAAAATAAATATTTTTTTAATTTTTCTCGTATGATTAATTTAAATCTAATAATAATAAGGGTATTATTGACTTTTTCAACCAAATTCCTGAGAAGTATAATTTTTAACCAAATACAATAAGTTATACTTTTCGAGAATTTAAGATAACAAACAAGCACATTTGTAAGTTATTTTCAGGAAAGTTACTTCCTGAGAAAAGTAACTTCTTGAGAATTAACTTTTCGGAAAGTTAAATTAAGCAAGCCCTAAGTTAATCTTATGCTATATTGGAGAATTGGATTGATATAGAAGTTTTTAATTCAATATATTAGATATATTCGATATGTTAATTAATATATAAATTTAAAACTTCCAAATTTATAGTAATTCTTCGAATAATACATCTGTTAAAAGATCCCTTAAGCTAGCTCTCAAATACCCAAGATCAGTCGGAATTAGTTAATAAGCACGAGCAGTAAAATACATAAGAAAATCACCATGTGGTTAACCTGGATAGCTCTTGATTGAAAAAAAAACCCTTAATTGATTTATAATTATATTTAAGTGTAAAAGAATCAAATTTTTACTCATTATTTTTCAAGCGAACAAAACAAGTTTGCAAATTACAATATTTATATTGGTTAATTGCTTCAACAACTAGTCACAATATAATATTAACATGAACTCACTAATGGCAACAGACCCTCCATTGGACGGTATAACCAAACAAGTAAATGAAAAAAAAAATGTTAACTACGGCAGGAATTTTTTATTCTTTGTTTTGTTGTATATATTAATACACAAAACCACTGGATCGAACCGACTCTGCAACGTCTCAGACGCGGATTCCGGCCGAGCATGCCTTCGTTCCTAAGAATTCTATGTGTTGTTACAGACTGCACATAGTTCCCACTAGATCACTAAGAGTTTTGATGATTCTTCGCCAACGTTAGCTTTATTTGTTGTTTCTCTAAGATTCATTTTTT
>CAODLS011853894.1:0-13069 GCA_948243855.1 Flueggea neowawraea
TCACAGAATTGAGATGATTAATCATTCCTTAAAAACAGTCAATCTATCAACAATCTTCTCCAACGACTCCGACAATTTCTACCGCGTTGGCTCCACTGTTTTCTCCAATTCCTTCAATTCACTCTGATAAACAAGTCAACAACAAAGTCAAAAACCCAATCCAATCATAAACGGGGGGGGGGGGGGCAAAGTCAAAAGACGAAACGGCATACAATAAGGCTATTAGCAGTTTCACAAATAAGAGCGGCTATGGTGTGGTCTGTACTTTGTGGTGTGCGGCGGAGATGGGTAGAGTGAGTCACCGAGTGGGTTACAATGATTACTCCTCAAAACACACTGTTTAATTATAATTATTTAATTTTAATTTCTGTTATTTAATTTTAAAAAATAATTATTAATTTTTAAAATTATTTAATTTTAAATATTATTATTTAATTTAGTCATTAATTACTTAATTTTATTTGGTTATTTAATTTTGATCGATTATTTAATTTTGTGATAAATTAAGTAACCATAATTATTATTTAATTATTGTTAAAATTACTTAATTTATTAAAGATGTCTTTAATAAAGATTCTTTTTAGAAGTCCTTATTGTAGTACTACCCAAACGAATAAGGAGAGAATGAAAAAATTGAGTTTTTATAGTTAGGATTTGTTAAACGTGTCGTAAGCAGGTCGGCTAGCCTGTTAGTCTGTTTAACACGATTAAATTAAACAGATCATAAACAGGCTGAACGGGTCGAATCTGTTTAAACTTATTTTTTTGTGTTATAAATGGATCAACCCGTTTATGACCCAAACCTATTTATATGAAACTCAAACCATTATAAATCGAATTTATATGAGAAGATAATAGATTGAAATTCTTTAGATGTTTTAAAAGAGTAGGCGTTGGTCAAAGATAATTGAACCACTATAAATCGAATTTATTTTCTCTCTCCCTCAACTCATTTACTTTGCTTTGTATCTAGTTTATGTTGTTTATGAGTTGAATATTTGATAATTAATTACTTCCATATTTAATTTTGAGTTTGATTGAAAATAACTTTTTTATTTACTTTAATTTATAAATTAGAATTTTAAAAATTTTAAAATTTTTAAAATTCTAATTTACCCACCTCCCTTGTGCCATGTTAGGACCGGCACTAATGACAACAATAAGGCTATTAGCAGTTTCACAACCAGGGATGAAGATTGGAAACGGGATAGCTTTCAATCAATTTTACCTAATGAGGTTTGTGATATGATTGCAAACATTAAACCCCCATGTGAGGAATCTGGTGAAGACCAAATATATTGGCATCACACGAATGGAGGTAACTTCACGACGGCATCGGCCTAAGAAATGTTGGGAGGAAGTCATGGGCACCAGAAAGATGGGAAATAGGAGGTTATCTGGAAGTTCCAAAGACCTCAAAAGGTACATACGTTTCTTCTGCTCCTCCTCCACAATGCTTTATTGACAAATGAACGAAGATATAAACAACACATGTCCTCCAATCCGAATTGTGATGGCTGTCCGGAGCAAATGGAATCTTGGGGTTATATTCTTGAAAGTTGTGTTTTTGCCTAGATGGTTTGGAACAACCTACATGTAAAGGATTCAATTACTGATTTTATTAATCTTGATAACGAGACCTGAATGATTAACAACCTGAGGAATGTGAAAAAAATAGAGAAGGTGTCCCCTGGAGTGTTACTTTTGGAGTGGCGTGTTGGTTTCTTTGGCGATGGCGAAATGAACGTGTGTTTACAAACAAAATTATTACAAGAACGCATGAACAGATATATGTGTATGCAAAAGAAGCGTTCAACTCTATGCAGCGAACACAAGGCCTACATCTAGGGGGATGAAGAAACTTGGCGGCTGGAGGATGGAAGCCGCCTGCTACTGAGATGGTTAAACTAAACACGGATGGTTCCCAACTTGCCAGAAGAGGTTATGCTTCAACGGCATGATTGTTACGGGATGAGCATGGAAATTTCATAAAGGGCTTCATGTTGAACCTAGGAAAATCAGCCCATTGAATGCCGAACTATGGGGGACATATAAAGGTTTGGAGCTGGGTTGGGGAGAGGGCTTTAAAAATGTTTATGCGGGAAGTGATAATTTCATAGCTATTAATATGATTAAGAGGAAAGAGATTATTGCTAACCAGCAATGGGCGCTTGTAGATGCAATCAAAAGACTGTCAAGAAACAACTAGAATGTCGACTTCCAGCATATTTGCCGATAATGCAATGGGACTGCAAACTGGTTGGCCAAACAAGGATATACCTACTGTCGTGGCCTTTATGTGTTGGAGAATCCCCATGGGTCTGAGAGATCTGGTAGCTAGAGATATAAATGGGTTACAGGATCCTAGTACTCCTCGTTAGTTTTATTTGTTCGAGTCTAGTTGTTTTGTGAGTGTCTATGCTTTTTCTTGATGTGCCTGGTCTATAGTCTCTTATATAATGACGGTATTCCTCACAGTGATGAAATTAATAAATTCATGAGGTTGCCTCTTTCTTTGAAAACAAAAGTCCCACTTAGTTTCTTATTTATCTAAACGACGCCGTTTGGCACGCGAATAATGATCCTCCCTCCTCGCTGTAAGAACCGGTACTTTCTGGAGAACCAGAACGCAACTTCCCCATCTTGAATCCAAACAACAGGATCCTCTTCGAACACCTCACTCCGATCACACCATAAATGATCTACCACCGCACTGACTAACCGCTTCGTACAAGGCATGGACAAAGAGACCCAGCTCCTCTCCGGCCTCGCCGCGAACCACCTCCACCTAGCTCAGTTCGAGCCACTGCGGGCAACCTTACTCTCGCTCCGATCCAAGGCCCCGGACCTCGCTCTCTCCATCCTCCAAACCATAATCTCCAACGCCTCTCGTCTCCAACGCGTCCTGTGGTCCCCACAATGCCCCTCCCCTGCCCTCCTGGCCCACCTCTCCACTCTCGAGCTTATCCACTATCCCAATCCAACCTCCCCTGTCCGACGACTCACACGCGCTCCGCTTGCGCGTGGTGTTCAATCTCCTCGTCCAGGAACTGTCGGACAGGGTCACTGAGCGGATGAGGAGGACTGTTGACTTGGAGAGTATTGAGAAAGGGAAGGATGAGGTTGAGTTTGATGAGAAAGGCGGGTTTGGTTTCGAGAGAGGTTTGGAGGGGAAGAGTGGGGACTTGAAGGAAGGGAGTGATGAATTGGATGTTCTGGACAAGGTTTTGGAGTTGGGAGTCAGGAGGTTAAGGGCTGACGTGGAAGTTGATGGAAGTGAATCGAGTTTGAGTACTTTTAGTGTTGAGGAAGAAGAGTTCATGGCTTTGAGGAAGGTGATGTTGGATTACGCCGATGTGTTCGAGGCGTTGTGTTTGAATGTAGAGAGGCAAATGAAGGCGTTGGAGGTAGAGAGTTCGGGGATGGCATTGACGGTGAGAGATGAGAAGGGCGGGAAGGGTTTGGTTGTGGAGGAGAAGGCTGCGAAAGTGTTTAATGTGATTTTGAGATGTGTTCAGTTAGCACATTTGGATGCTATGAGAGAGTGTTTGAGGGAGGGGGATGAAGAAGGAGCATTTTCACATATTCGTTATCTTCATCTTGATCGTGGAGTGGAGGATGCTGAATATCGGTACGGATGTTTGATTTATGAATCATGAGATGTTGCGGTAGTTTGCTTTGAAGTTAAATTTAATTTTGTCGTTGTTTCTTTTGTATATCTTGAATTTAGCGAATGAAATGTTTTCTTAAAGGTTTCAAATGTTAATTCATTTGCGTATGTTCAGGTTGCAAATTAAAGAAGGGAGTTAATGCTTAGATAATGTCGCCACAGAAGATGTTTAGAAAATGAAACACGGGCTTATGTTTTGCTGGCAGTTCCTAGCTTGTGTTTGTGTTGCTGGGCTTGTAGTCTTGTCTACGAAATGCCCCACCATTCTTAGAAAATTATTTAATGAATTTTCAATTGGAGTACATTTTGAAAGCACCTGCAGTTTAATATCCATAGCCTATTGTAGAATATGAATCTGCTTTTGGATCATAAACAGTATAATTGATCTGACTACTAAAGCATTTCCAATTTATTCCTTGTCTAATGTAATCTATTTTTCTGTAGTCTGTTATAAGAACACGTGCATAGATCAACTAAAGACAAGTTGTCTCCTTCTGGTTTTCATTCCCCCTCCCCCTTGCTCCAATTATGATTTTAACTTTACTAAGCTTTTGATCTTATTTTAGTGTTTTTACTTGTTAGATGTTTATTTTTTATCTGTACGGTTGTGTTATTTCTTACTGGCTTTCCAAGAATCTTCCATTTGCTCAGAATTACTATTTCCCGAAAGGTCTTGCAATTGGAACCATTTTTTGTGCTGGATTTTTGCTTCAGTACTGAATTCATTCTTTAATGTCACAATTCACAAATGATTATTTTATTTAATATCAAACATACCTCGACATTTTTCTTTTCTCCTCATTTCAACTTTTGCTAGTTTGTGAAAATTCATGTGATTGTCTTTTGTAGATATTAATTTTTTATTTGTCCTTTTATGTTTCTATTAGCAAGATTTTGCAAGATCTCCTTGCAATAATTTTGTCAAGAAGGGAAGGATATGGGGACTCCTGCATTTCCATGCGAGAAAAAGTGCTGAGGATTTACACAGAGGCTGTTTCGTCAAGTTGCAGACAACTTGTTGCAAAGATTCAAGTAATGCTCGCTATGATCTTTGCATGAGATTTTAAGTTACTCTACAAAAGAGTTCTTGGCCACTTGTGATTTACTGATTATATCATTTTCACAGGCCATCCAGGATGACTTGCTCAGTGAAGAGATTGGGTCCACTGGGACGTCCCAAGCACTTGATGACAATCAGATTCCAACTCCTATGGAGCGTCTTCGAAGATACCTTGTGCAAATGAAGCCAGATGGAGATACAAATGATCCTTCTTCGCTATGGAAGATTGCAGCTAGCTTTTGCCTGAGAGACATGTACCACTATGCTCGTGTTTCTGAAGTACATGTACTTGAATGTCTGATGGGTACGGCCCTTTCTGCTGTTAAGAGGGAGCAAATTGAAGAGGCTAACAATGTATGATTTCACTTCATGTTTCAAAATAATGTTAAGTATTTCATGCAAGTAAAAAATTTAAATTGATACTATGTAATTATTATCATTGCAGGTTCTTACATTGTTTCCACGACTTAGGCCCTTGGTAGCTGCCATGGGTTGGGATCTGTTGTCTGGTAAAACAACAGCTAGAAGGAAGCTGATGCAACTTCTTTGGATAAGTAATAGGTCAAATGTATTTCGGTTGGAAGAATCTTCACTATATGGTAGTCAGTTGGATGAGGTGATAATTGGTTTCAATACAGCATTGCTCAACATTTTGTTTTTGTCATAAGTATTAATTGGACACAGAATTATGACACTCATTTTTTTTATTGTGTTGTGCAGAAATCTTGTGTTGAACATCTGTGTGATTCATTATGCTACTACCTTGATGTCGCCTCTTTTGTTGCTTGTGTCAATTCTGGCCAATCATGGAGTTCAAAATCCTCATTGCTGTTGTCTGGTCAACGCATGGTGCCTCTGAGCCAAGATATGCAATCAGATTCTTTTGTTGAAAACTTTGTGCTGGAAAGACTTTCTGTTCAGAGTCCCCTTCGGGTAAGACCTTTGCCCGTGGTTACTCTTATTTTGACAAGCGTAGGTTGGTCGTCCAGCTATCTAAAATGCAAGTGTACCTTGTTTGGTTGATATTTATTAAAGTAATGCTCAATATTAAAGTAATGTATGTTGAGCTTTCTGTGCAGTGTGAAGATTATGTCTTTGAGGCATTGAATTTAACAAAGAAAATTTCCTACAGGTTCTATTTGATGTTGTTCCGGTTATAAAATTTCGGGATGCAATTGAATTAATCAGCATGCAGCCAATTGCTTCTACTGTAGCAGCATGGAAAAGGTTTGGATATCATGTTACCCATAGTCCCAGCTGCCTCGTATGCTTCTATTGATTTAGCTTTTCTAGACATGATTGGATGGGCCTAGGGGACATATGCTGTAGTAAACTTCATATATGTTGGTGAGGCATGAGCAACTGCTTTTTTTTTTCCCCTATCGTATGTTGATCACTGGTAAATTGATGCAAATGCTGAGTAGTTTTGAGGTGCGGGTCATGGTTGCAATGTCAAGCACTGAGTTGCTCTTTGTGAAGATATTGTTACCCTTTGGGCCTTTGCTTCATGCATTCATGTAATGTTTGTGGCGTTAGAGTAAGTTTTGCACATTAAAGCATGTCAAAGTGTAACAAATTCATTGTTGTGAACATTATTTTTCGAGTTGAAAATTTTGTAAACTAGCCATTTCGTATTCTGGTATGTCATATGGCATTCTCATAGGAGATAATGATCTGTGTCACCAGATTGTGCCATTTATGTTTTTATTCCACTGTTCTCCAATTCTGCTGTGTTGTGTCCTAATGGATGTTTACGAAGTGCCTAGATTAGTTTTTCATTTTTTTATATTAACTGTGTTTGTTTTTGTTTACATATGCTCTTTGTTTACCTTGAAAAATTGGGTCTTCCAACGATAGACCTATTTGGTTGTTTACTTCTTTGCCCCGCTCCAAGATTTTGGCATTTTTTTTGACGTTTTTCTCCTTAAATTGACAGGATGCAGGATATTGAACTGATGCGCATGCGTTATGCATTGGAATCAATTGTGCTTGCTTTAGGGGTGATGGAGACGAGTATGACTGGTGAAACAGAGAGTGGTCAACAATCTGCAAGGTGCCATTTGAAAGATTTGAGGAATCATTTGGAAGCTATCACCAATGTTCCGCGCAAGGTCATTATCTGAAAGTTTTAATTTCCTCTCATGTTTTTTCCTTCTTGTTTTTCAGTTGGGGAAAAATGAAGTAAAGTTTGGCTCTTCACTAGTATTCGATTGACAAGTGTGATTTAGAAATCTAATATGCATTCACACCTTTCATGGGCTAAAGTTGTTCTAGTATTTATGGAAGTAATTTTATCTTGTATTGCCATGGATGGAAAAAATGTAATTTCCTGTATAAAATTATGCAAAATCTTCTAAAGATTATATATCATAATTTTGCAGTAGATGGGAGAAAATTATGCAAAATCTTTTATTTTTAAATTAATGTCAATATTATAATCAGTTAGCTAAAATTAGTTGTCTTCTATCCGAGCTATTTACTTTGAATATTTACAATTGCCAATTCTATTGAATGATGCAGATATTGATGGCGAATGTTATAATTTCGCTTTTACATATGGATGATATCTCTCTCAATTTGTCGAATTGTGCCTCACCAGGGAGCAATTCTGAGTCACCCTCCAAAAGTGGTTGGGAGCATATTGATGATATAACATGTGAAGGGGGGAATGAAATGGTTATTTCTTTCGTAGAAATGCTACTTGATATATTGCATCGCAATCTTCCATCATGCGCAATTGAAGATCATGAATTGAACGATGGTGTGGGCATAGGGGGGAGACAGGCGCTAGAATGGAGAATATCGACGGCTAGACATTTCATTGAAGATTGGCAATGGCGTTTGTCAATTTTACAGCAACTTCTGCCACTATCCGAGCGCCAGTGGAGTTGGAAGGAGGCATTAGTTGTTTTACGTGCGGCTCCATCCAAGCTGCTTAATCTGTAAGTTTGATAACTTCCTTTTGGAATATTGTTTCCTGCAGACAGTTAAATTAGCTAGAATATAAGTATACATGCAAAAGTTTTGGTAGTTTTGTTATCTTATATTGTTTTCTTAAACGGTATCAGTGAAGTGTCAATAGCTGCATCATAGCATGGGTAAGGAGTTATGATTCATTTCTTGGTTATTCTGTCTGCATGAAAATTTATCTTTTGGTCCATTAATTTGGTTGAGCTAAGTCGATATTTCAAATGATAGATTGGCTGCAAAAGGAGAGCACAAGAAACTAGAACTAAATTTATGTCAGTAGTGGGATGCTGTGTTTTTGCAATGGACTATATTGGATATACTGATACAATTTATTCTACAGTTGTATGCAAAGAGCGAAATATGAAATTGGAGAAGAGGCTGTTCATCGATTTTCATTGTCTGCTGAGGATAGAGCTACACTTGAATTGGCTGAATGGGTGGATGGTGCCTTCAGAAGAGCATCTGAATCCAAATTGGTCAGTCCATAACTTTTCTTTCCTCATTCTTGACAAATGACAATGCCTTTATCCCTTCCGCTAATTGCTTCTGTTTGTTCTTTTGGGTTGTCTGGAGGGAAAAGAATCAAGAGATCTTAAAGTGACTAATTTTAGTAGGACTGATTTATAAGTTGGAACTTGAGTTTTCGTGCTCTTTAGCTGAAATTGATTTTGGATAGAATTGTTTCTCTCTTCATGCTCTTTGTGAAGAATACTGTATATGGATTTTTCCAGACCATTCCACTTTACCACTTCTACAGCCCCATCCACTCTACTACTTGGATTTTGAAATTAGAACAACTATCACAAACATGGAGCTTTAAATTTAATTCCATGTTGGAGTGGATTTTCCTAGCATTTTCCCATTTGTAAATTCTAGCTTATAAATTGGTATATTTACCTCTGAGTATTCTTGTAACAAAATCATCTCGAATCATTAATTCAACAAAATTTCTTTGTCATCATCTGTTGTGTTTCATGATTTTTCTTCAGATTTCATACACTACCACCTGTTCATGTTGTAGTCATTTTGTTCATAGTAATATTTGGCGTTTCTTGCAGATGCATCCAATCTAATGGATTATGCGTCCTATATTCGACAATCAGGAAATTCATATATTTTTTTTCCATAGATGTCTATATTTTCTATGGAAATATGTGTCTCAGTTGAACCCTTAACACAAACCTTTTACCCATTTAGTCCCATTTGACAATGACTTTAAAGATATTACTAAAAATTTTTTGAATTTTTTCCCTGGTTTCAAAAGGAGTCAAATTCTGGACCTCAAGGTTGATAAAAAACACACACCCAACTGGTTGAGCCAGCCAAATCAGCCTGAAATTTTTTTTGGTGTTCAATAAATAAAGTCACATTATGAAAAATTAAGATGTTGTAATTATATTTATGAATCAGGAAAAGCGGCTGTAAATATAGACATACTTCTCTAATTTGCTTTTGAACTGTAGTTTCTGTACCTTTATTTAAATATATTTAATGTTAGGAGATTTGTTCTCATCGAGTACACATGGAAATTTTAATAATTAAGAATTAACTAGTTACTGATGGAATGAAATGATGGCAGAAGGGCTTAATAGGCCACACTTTTAGCGGAGGGACTAGCATAAAACAATGGTAGTTATGGGGCTTTTTATCTATTTCCCATACCATTCACTGTTTTTGTGAAAGGATGAGGAACTTTTCATTGGTGGTTTTTAAACATTTGCGTGAGGAAGAAATGAAAATCATCCCATCTTTGCCTGGAGAGTGGAATTCATTTTCTTCATCAGTTGCTATACCTTATAATAAATTTATTAGCACTAACCAGATTAGAAGCACCTACAAACAATTTTCCCTTGGTAGTTGAATTATGCAAGGGCATATCATGTTATTGGGGCTTTAGAGATTTTATTATGCTTAAGTTTTGACTTACATGAAATCAACGCTGAATTGGTATTCATGTCTTTCTGTTGTTTGTCAGTCTAGAAGCCTTTTGTCATCAACTATGTCCACATTCCTTTCCATACAGATGCATTTGTAGATTAGTGTTTGGGAGTGGCACAAACCACACTCTTCGCTCCTATGGTTTGGTTGTCTAGGTATATGTGATCTACTTGATCTTCTATTAATAAAATTTTGGGATGGAAGTTAGCTCTATTGCGTGAATACTGTATAATTTCTTGCATTTTAATGTGTTAGTCTGGCACATGCATTAGTCTGTGTCTGTTACCGAATAAGTTTTGCTTAGTCTTTCATGATTTATTGTTGAAGAGGCTGGCTTTAGTTTTTTGATTTCAGTGTTTATTCTGAATTTCTTATTGATAATGTTTCTTTTTTCACTGTTTTACAGGTATCTGATGCTGTGTCCCGTGCTGCTGATGGCAGTTCAGCTGTGCAAGACATAGACTTTTCCTCTTTACGCTCCGAATTAGGTCCTCTAGCTGCAGTAAGTGCATGGAATGCTAAAACACTGGTATATCTGTTTCTCAATTCAGATTAAGTGTTTCCAGTCTGACAAATTATACTTACTGGCAGATTCTTCTATGTATTGATGTTGCTGCCACTTCTGCAAAGTCTTTGAGTAAGTCCCAGCAACTTCTTGATCAGGTAATGCTTGATTATCTATTAAGCTGATTTTACTTTTTCATTTCCTCGGCTATTTCTTACTGCTATTTTGATGATTTATTCATTGATGACCATGTCTGACGATCTCTAAGAAATGAGATTTGATTCTTGAATTTCTTAAAAAATTCTGAAACTGTGAATATGAATGAAAACTCCGTGTTTTTTTTTTGTTTTTCTTTGTTTTCATGAAGACATGATTTTCAAGGCTTCTTTAGTATTCTGTATTACCGTCTCTCTTTACTGCAATCTAAATATGTTCATATACTTGATTTCTTTGTCTAGCTCCCCTCCAACCTGCATTTTGTTAATTTCCTTCTCTTACTTCTGTACATATAGGCTCAAGTCATGCTGTCTGAGATATATCCAGGAGGTTCTCCGAAGAGAGGCTCCACCTACTGGGATCAGATCCACGAAGTGGCAGTCATCTCTGTATCACGACGTGTCCTCAAGCGCCTTAATGAGTTATTGGAACAAGTAAGTCAATTTCTAAAAGCAAGTGTTAATATCATCATTCCCAGCATTATATTCTTTGATGTTTAATTCTTCTTGAATCATTCTTTGTTCTTTTATTCTTATCATAACCTAACAAGTCACGGATATCAATGATATTTGCCATTTCTTTTCCAAAAGCATGCCTTTCTTTGTCTTTGAAAATCTCTTTTAAAGGAACTCTATAGATGTTGAAATTTGAAAGCTTCTACAAGGAACGCTATAGATCAAAACTTTATCCAAGACCTAGTTTGTTATTTTTTGGTCACTGCATAAAGGTATTTTCTTGACTTCCATTGGATGTGTTATTGAGGCAATGATACTTTTCTCCGAGGGAAACAAAAATATCTAGTTGGTGTTTGCCTTTGAGATGATTTTTTAATTGGTTATTTGACCTGTTCAATGATTTAAAAGAAATGTTTCTAAAATATCTGCTGAAACTGGCAATCTTTACATTTTATCGAGTCAAATGATGCAGTTCTATTCACCCATGTGCTCTTCCAATATTCTTGTAAAAAATTTGCATTTTTTTTACTTACTGGTGATTTGTTACTTTTGACCTGATGCAATATTTTATTTGATTTTGTGGCCTGTTGCAGGACGATAATCCAGGTCTCCAAGCTGTTTTGGCTGGGGAGACTATTGTTTTGTCATCAAAGGATTTTCTTCGCCAAGGGCAAAGGGAACGTGCTCTTGCCATTCTACATCAAATGATTGATGATGCTCATAGGGGCAAGCGGCAGTTTTTGAGTGGTATTGTGATTTTTAGAAGTTTTTTTTTTTTGGGAGATGGATTTCTACGTGTTGTCATTATACCGTGGAATGTGCTTCCCCACGATAACGCTATGCTTTATAAAATGTCAGGTAAACTTCATAATCTTGCCAGAGCTATTGCTGATGAAGAAACAGAGCTGACTTTTGCTAAGACTGATAACCAATATATGGAGCGAAAGGTACTGTCCAATTTGGACAGAGATGGAGTTCTTGGTCTTGGGCTAAAAGTCATGAAACAGGTGTTGATAAGCTCCACAGATGGGGAAACTGGCACACAGTCTGTTGGTCGTGATATTAAAGATTCTGGAAAGCGATTGTTTGGTGCAGTAGGTGCAAAGCCAACGACATATTTATCACAGTTCATTCTCCACATTGCTGCCATTGGTGACATAGTTGATGGAACTGATACAACCCATGATTTCAACTTTTTCTCTGTTGTATACGAGTGGCCTAAAGATGTAAGTCCATTGCCATTTATTTGGAAGTGTTTTCTATCTATAACAAAAAAGATGTCCATCGAAGTAGCTATTTAATTTTAGTCTTGCATGTGACTTTGTTACATATGTGGGTTAATTTGGGAGAAAAGGGCGTAGGGTTTTGGGTTAGTAATGGCTTGAAATGTGGAAGTTTTTTGTGGGTTTTTTAAAACATATATTCGTTGAAATATAATGCATGCGACGTGGTAGAGTGGTGATCTAACTTTGTGTATGATGATTATGCCATAATGGTTGATTTTTAGGTCAATAGATGCTTTGTATTACTCTATTCTGTAGTAGTACATGCAAATGTAATGAATTTTAGTTTGAAACTTACTTGAATAACTATTATTTGGTCCTACCTGCTAAAATGATTCTGCTGTATATATTTGTTAAAAGACATCTATAGACATAGTCCAAGGAAGTTAAAATTCCACTTCAAACTATTTTACTTGTATGGCATCTTCTATTTCTCTCTCTCTCTCTCTCTCTCTGTGCAATTGAAAAGTGAAAAGAGCCATCACTTTTCCTGTTTTTATTTTTTCTCATCGCCACTGTAAAACTGGTAACAAACTTTACTTGAAGGTATGCCCAGGGATATACTTTATTTGTTGTCTTCCTCCAAAATTTGGAATGGTATTGAGAGGAAGCCCTTTACCAGGTCTTCCAATAATGATAAGAATTTTTGGTGTTTGAGGTCACCTGTTTTAGCGGCATAAATTTTCTGATGAAACAAATAGATATTTATTTGCTCCAGAAAATATTCATTTAAAATTTGCCTGAAGCCTTACCGTTGATATTCATATTAAAATTTATTTGATCGTGATTTTACATCGAATGCTGCAGCTTTTGACTCGTCTGGTCTTCGACCGAGGAAGCACTGATGCAGCTGGAAAGGTTGCAGAAATTATGTGTGCTGATTTTGTCCATGAAGTTATTTCAGCATGTGTACCTCCTGTTTATCCACCACGATCCAGTCATGGATGGGCATGCATTCCTGTCATTCCTACA
>CAODLS011854121.1:0-13810 GCA_948243855.1 Flueggea neowawraea
TATGTTATTTTGTTTTAAGTTGTTTTTGTATTTTGCAAGGGACTCTCACAGCTTTAGGTGAGGATCGAGCCAAGACTCATATCTACGGACCTAATTTTAGGGAAGTTCCAAAACTCTCTAATTTACTCCCCTTCTCAATTGCTTTATGTGTTTTAATTCTTTGCATTGAGGATAATGCAAAATTTAAGTGTGGGGTTAGGGTAAATTAGGGTAAATTTTAAAATTTTGATCGAGTTCTTGATATTGTCGCTGTGGGATGCATGTTATTTGTTGATGTGAATAGATTGACTAGTCGAGAAATTTTTGATATGCATTTGTTACTGGAATATTTGAATTGGATGTTCTAGATCTGCATTAGTTTTGAGCTTGTGGCCAAATTGGTTGCTTTGGTTTTGTCACTCGTTTAACTCATTATTTAACGAATGAAATGGTTGACTAAATGCGGGCATGATATTGAATAAAATGAATGAAATTTAAAAGTCTATTGGTTTGTTTGAACCTAAATCGGGACAAGTAGATGGGGTTCGATCCCTACTCCGCTGTCTTAGACATGAGTATGCAAAGCACTGTCACGAAGGGTTGTCGTAGTAACCGGGAACACTCATCACAAATGAGCGGTTGTCGTGTCACCCGGACTATCATTGGTGGTAGAAACTTCAAATGCATAAAGAAAGCACTAAGATCGTTCTCGATATTTACTGACTGCGTTTGTAGCAATGCAAGCCAAAATGTTGAAGATATGCAATTAATGTATGTTTATTATCGAATGTGCTCGTAAATGTCTTATGCTTAAATGTTTTATGTTTAATTGAATCAATGTCTTGAATGGGTGATCGAGTCAAATCGGCTACTTTGGTTTTAAGCTCTAACTTGTGTGTGATTTGGAACCTCGATTTGAATTGACTTGTGATATATGCATCTCTTAGATTCTCTGCGACTCAGTTTATTTTTGATTGACATTTAATGTGAAGTTCCATGCCACGGTAGATTGAATTTGATTGAAATATTTTTCTCTTGTTTTAATTCTTTCTTTGCTTGAGGACAAGCAAAAGTTTAGGTGTGGGGTATTTTGATGAACACATATTCATACGTATTTATATGCATCAATTTATATTGTTTTGAATATGAATTGAGCGTTTGTCATTAGTTTTGGTACTTCTATGCTTTATATTGTGTTTTTCAGGTAAATTGATGATGTCTTGACGAATTGAATGAAAACAAGGCGAAACGGGGCTTGAACGATGACATTTGAGGCATTGGGAGTGAGATACAACCTTGGAATGACAATACACACCCGTGGGACACTTGAGAAAGCAAATTTGTGCACAACTGAGAATCCACAGACAGAAACTGAAGGTCCACGGCCGTGGAATAGGCCGTGTAACCCACTGGAAGTTAAAAGACGAGGGATACAGACATAAATGAGTGGACACAGAAGGATGGTAGTGGGACACTGACACAAATCCATGTCCGTGTATTTACCCTAACCGAAGATCATTCGTTCCACGGACATAATTGCATATTACACTAACATAAACCGTGTTCGTGTGTTTTTAAGCTGAAGATTTCTGTATTTTTTGTGGCACACAGATGGAACTGCTTGGACACGGTAGTGCCCGTTCCTGTGTCTTACTTCAGAAGCCCTAAATTGCCTATTTAAGTGGTTTTCGATATTCATTCAAAGGAGAGCCGACTTGGAGACAGAAATACACATCTTTAGAGGTCAGAGAGCGTAGGAACAAAGGAGAACATTAGGTTTCCATTTCAAAGGAAGTCTAAGCTAAACACAATGGGAGATGGTCCTTTTCAAATCCTTGAAAGGATTAATGACAATGCATATAAAATGGACTTGCCAGGTGAGTATAATGTTAGTGCTTCATTTAATGTAGCTGATTTGAGTCTGTTTGATGGGTGATGCTTTCAATCTGAGGACAAATCATTTTGAGGAGAGTCTTAGGGGTTGTGGAGCAGCCCGCACATCCAGTTCAACATAGGCATGTGGAAAAGCTTATAGACAAGTATCAAGTTCAACATGGACATGTCGAAGAGAATTCTCAGCCTAAGCTTCAAGACAAGGATCAAGTGCAAGATCAATAAGCTTCTAATCCAATTAGCATGCCTCCAAGACTCATAACAAAGTCTAGATCAAAGAAGCTTTAACAAGAGTTAATCCATCATTTACAAGGCTTGGTGAATTCGGCTAGTGAGGATTTACAAGGCTACTAAAGCTTTGGAATAGGTTCAGCTCGAGTCCAATACAACTTAATTCAAATTCAAGTTACTAATGGGTTTAATTAAGTGTGCATTTAATGGGATGACTGAATTTATCATTTGAGATACATTAGTTTCCTATTTTTCTATATTCAATTTTTATGGTAATTAGCTTATAATTAGGAGTCC
Organism: Flueggea neowawraea; assembly: GCA_948243855.1. Taxonomy (NCBI): domain Eukaryota; kingdom Viridiplantae; phylum Streptophyta; class Magnoliopsida; order Malpighiales; family Phyllanthaceae; genus Flueggea; species Flueggea neowawraea. Next base: position 2,401 of record CAODLS011854121.1, read on the forward strand.
TAGTTTTATGGTAATTAGCTTTTATTCAGGAGTCCTAATTCATCAAGAACAACTTTGTAAGGCTATTTAAATGTGCTTTAGCCAAATCATTAGACGAATTTTGATTTTTTTAAGCTAAAGGTTGTTTTGCTTTTATCTTTGTGTTCTTGAGTAGAATACATGCTTTAAGAAATATTCAAGGAGTTTGATCATTTTCTTGTGGAGTATTTCGAAATTAGGATTCATAAACAAGTTTTTTTTCCAATTCTTTGATCAATCATCTAAGCAATCTGATTTTTAACCATTCTTAGGGGTTGAACCGAATTGGTGCTTGGTGTTTTCATGTTAATGTGTTGGGGTCTAAATCTAAAAAAAAGGGTTTTGAAGCTTATTCATAGAGGTTCCATATCATTTGGTATCAGAGTTTTGACTCTAGATCAGGTTTTATCTTTACAATATTTCATTTCCTTAATTTTTATTTCTTACGTTTGTTGTTTCTTTTTGAATTCGGTTCATAGTGCTTCTTTGTGTTTTGCTCTTTTTTGTTAGTTTTATTCTTGCTCTTGATTGGCTCTTTTGACTTGCAATCTGAAATTTATTATTACAAAAAATTTAGATTTTTGCGTTCAGGTTTAAAGAGTTAACAAAAAAAAAGAGAACCAAGACAAAAAAAAATAAAGAGAACCAAGACAAAAAACTAGCCATTTCGCCTAAGACTCTCTGGTTCTCCTCATTCTACCTCTTCAGTGCCTCGTACTTGGTGAGTGGAATGGTAAGGATGACAACTCCCAAGGCCTCTGCTCCAACAACAATTCCTTCTGTCCTCTTCATAATGACCGGCTTGGTGGGAAGGTGTCTACTTCATAGCGCTTGTAGTTGTTACTGGTGAACTTCTTGAATGTCGACAAGCAAAGCTTTTCATTCAATTCCTATAGATGGCAAAAATTCTTATTGCCTAAAAACTCGAACAAAAATAATTGAGAGTATAAAAGGGACTTTGAACGATGCCTCAAAACTTGCAAACACAAAACATGATGAGATCAAGTTGTTGTTTTAGGGAATCTCCGATGCTCAATATAAGTAGTGAGTAATGCATGCCTTGCCAAGTTGATGTCCATGACTATTTATAGGATGATGATCATTAAATGAGTATTGTAACATTTTTTAACGTGATATATTGATGATTGTAATGTCTCCATTTCTTATTGAATTTAATGGATTTTTATTCACACTTCATCAATTTGTATTGTATAATCCTCAATAGAGGTTACAATGAAGTTTCGAACGACTATATTCTACAAAATAAAAGAAAAGGAAAGTATAATGTGTGCATGCTTTCTTTATTCTTTCTTTGAGTATCTTTAAAAAAAAAACTTTCTAACGACCTTTTAGTCACTAATACATGGCTTGATTCAAATTCTACATTTGTCAAGTAATGATCTCAAATATACAATTAATAAAAATGAAAACGATATTGAAGGATTAGGAATTTAGGATGCAAGCCTCAGGAAAAATTTATGGAACCTGACACGTTGCTTAATTTGTACATATTTTGGTATTAATTCTCCATGATTGTGTGTTTATTTTCATTATTTTAAGAATTTTATTTTCTTTTGCTCTCTAGACAGTAATTTTGGCCTTTTGGTGGATTTTGAACAATTTTTAAGGTGCAACTCGAGAGATATATAGAAGGAGCTGAAGGGATGGACTCTAGTAGATGAGTTTGCCAATGTTTAACTTGAAGAACTCAAAGCTTAGAATCCTGAATTTTAATTTTCAAAACTAGAGTTGATCCATTTAGCATATATATTGGGGTCTCTAGGCTAGTTGTTTGGCACACGTTTTTTATAGAAAAAATAGGTCTCTAGGGTTACTACAAAATACTCTTGTTACATCTTTATAAGAGATATATTAGACAGACTTTAGTTGTCCATTTGTCTTCATCCTTTTTTAACAGCCAGTAACGCTTTTCTTCAGTTAAGTGTTTTCGAGAACAATAGCAGAATTAGTTTTGTCTATTATGTAATGGCTTTTAGCCACTAAACCTTTCTCTTGGTTGGAGGTGACCTTGAATCATTTGAATAAAGTTGCAAGGTTTTGAATTTTCATTAATTTCTATTGATTTATTCAAGTATTGAATGTTTCTCTGCTGCAATTTTATGATTGTCTCAGTTGATTACTAAGGTAGCTAATTAGTTTATTAATTGTTACAATCTACTGCTATGGTGAATACTGCATCCGTAATTGTGTGATTCATTCAACTAAAGTATTAACTAGGAACTATTGTTACTATGTTATAATTATAATTCTTACGAAAATCATTCAACTGGATTAAATGCAGCATTGTACATGTATTGTCCTTCTTCATTGTCTTTCTTGTTCTTACTGCTATTGTCTAATTAAATTTGAGATCGTATCCAGGTTGTTAGCCAATAAGTATTAGCTAGAATACATGTTTCTGGTTAATTAATCACAAGGAAAGACAAGTAAATTAGTTACCAAAATGAATATTCGAATGGTCAACTGAATACTTTCCATACCAATGATCAATTGAAATTCCAATGGTGATGGTTACCGAAGACCAAGGCTCTTTTTCATTGAGTTTACTCTAGTTATTATTGTTTCTTTCCATTCTTTTTAAAATGATTGCTTTCATAACAAGTGTTTCTATCAATTATCAAAACTCCCATTTGTTAATGTTTCTATTTGCGTGCAAAAATGTCTACAAAGCACTTCTTGGGATCGAGCCGTACTCACTAGTAACTTCATTTTAGTGTGTCAAGTGTGGTTTTAATTTGGTTGCAAGCGATAACATCACCACAACCCATCTTCACTCAATCATTCATTGTAAACCTAACTCTTTAAATTAACCGATTTATGTCAATTCTTACTTTAAATTATAAACAACTTAGCATATTATTGAAGAAAAGAAGTTAACTATTCTTTTACTTGAATGGCACAAGTGGTTAGACCATTTTTAATAGAATTCTCGATTTATGTTTTAGCATTAAATGGTAGAAAGATTTGTAATACCTTAGTTGCAGACTTTCACTTTTTCATAAGTTATTTTATTTGTTTCTTTTAGAATCGAATACACAATTGATGTATGATAAATTTGCATGGATATTCAAGCATATATAGATAGCTATTTTGCCTTAAGTGTACTTAATTGTCCATGAATTTGTACTCTTTTTGTGTTTTGTGTAAGATGAATGAAATTTCATGAAATGTGATTAAAAAGGCATGAAAAGAGTTATCAAAAGGGGCCTAAGCGTTGAAAAGGAAAGGAGGAAAATTCAACTCAGAAGGACAAATGTTCGTTGTCACACCCTAATGTCACGGTCATGGTGAAAGGGTGTGATCAACAACCAAGTTTCCAATGAGGCAGAGGTGAGTCACGATCATGTTGATGATCGTGACCAAATGTGGGGAGGTCATGATCCACTTATGGCCATGGATCACAACTCTGAGCAAAACATGTGACTAAAAAATCCAACTTCCCAGCAAGTCAGTGGCGGGTCACGGAAAGTGATTCTAGGCCATGACTCCATCACATCCTAGAGTCACAACCATGATGCTAGGGCATGCTGCCTTTGGAGAGAGAGAAAATGTGGTGGAAAATAACAAAACAAGTGGGTACTAAGGCACATTCAAGGGACATTTTTGGAAGATGTTTCTAGGATTTGTGGTGGACCAAGAGGGATATAAATACACCTCTTCCACACCATTTTTGGCATTCTTGGACATACATATTAAGGAAAGAGAGGATTATTCTCTCATTCAATTCCCAATGAGGATTCTAGGCATTGAATACGAAAGAGAAGGGGATTTGAATAAGGCTTTCATCATCCATTGAGAGAAGCTTTATTCTTTTCTTTTATTTTCTTTTTATTTGTTTGGAAATTATGTTTAGGATTGCTATGTCTACATTTATGCTTTGTTCTGTAAATATGTTATCTTAAATCTTATGTTAGGGTATTGGAGATGTAGACCTTGAGTTGGTGTTGTTTTAATGAATGAATATTTTGGATTATGAGCTTTTATTGCTATATTTATTGTTATTTATGCCTTTATTGCTAGATCTATTGTTGGTGATGATTTTATGACTTGCTTTGTATGGAATGATGTTGTGCTTAGTTACCACAATAATGTTTTTGACAAGCCCAATTGATGAATTGAGAGTTGAAGCTCGAGCTAGGTCTACAAGTATAAAACTTGTTGAGTGTTACAGTAGAGACATTTAATCCCTACAAGATGTTCGATGAAATTCCTCTATGAACTTAATGGGTCTAGTTTGGCTAGGGGAGGCCGAAAGGACCCTCATAAGAACCGTAGGTACGACTTGAGTGACCTGGAAAGAGACCCTGAGTGATTCATATAGAGAGAACACTCACACATATTTCTTAAAACCCATTTTCATTCATTTAGCAACTAAATCCTTGGTTTCATCTTGAAAACCCTAATGTTTTCCTATTATTGAGAACTTGTGTATAATTTCTTGCATGCTTTTATTTATAAACCACCAAAAACAAACCACTTGATGTTTTTATTTGCTTTTACCATATTATTTGATCACAATTAGACATATTTCCTATGGACTTGACACTTGAGGAATACTCCAAGGGTTTTTATTACTACAATCAATTCTCGTGTGCATGTGAGAAACATCGATCAAGTTTTTGGCATTATTACCTAGGAATGGCGTTCTTTTTTTGGCCATTTTTATTATTGTTTTTGTCTTACTTACTTGTTTGTTTTTTTTGCACTTGTAGGTATTTATGCTTTTACGATGCACTAGGAGCTTGAAAATTCAAGAAGTTGTTCCTTTGATCCCCGAGATGGAAAGGGTTTCGTAAGCAAGCCAAGCTAACCAAAGAAGGGCATGGATTGAAAGGATAGCTAGACCTTAAGGTAAGGTTAAGGATGCTAGAGTTGAGAAAGATCAAAAGGTGATGTTGGGAACCAATTGTCTAGTCTAATAAAAATGAGAAAGATATAAAACCCAGTAATTGGAGCATCGCCTTCATGTATAAGGTTAAGCCCCACAGCTAGAAACTATGAATTGAAGAGTATCCATTTTAGTATGTTGCCATCATACAATAGGTTGATGTCATTCTCGATGGAGTTTTACACCACCATCCAAACTTTTTCTCTCCATGGTTTGACCGTAAATGAGGTAAGGATGAGGTGTTTTCCATGTACTTTGAAGGACCGAGAGAAGACTTGGTTGATCAACTTGTCGAAAGGGTCATTTGGTACTTGGGATGAGATTTATGAAAAGTTTATGATGAAATAATACTTTCCTCAAAAGACGGTGGAGTTGAGAAACAAGATTTGCTCTTTTTCTTAAATAAAGGGCGATCCATTTCATGAGGCACATGAGAGGTTCAAAATGCTCTTAAGTCAATGCCCACACCATCAATTCTCTTTAGCATTATTGACTTAGTTTTTCTATGATGGACTAACAATGCTTGGGAAAACTTTGGTGGATGCTGCAATCGGTGGCTACTTTGGGCATAAAAAAGTGGAAGAAGTCTATGATATTTATGAGATGTTGGCCACTAATTCCAAAGAAAAGTAGTTAGGCGAAGAAGAGTGGACATTCATGAGGTAAATACATCTTGTTCTCCCGAGTTGGCTTCCAAAGTTGATGAATTGTCTAGGAAATTGAATTTGTTGATCAATAGAGGAGTTAGTGTTAAAAAGCAATGTTCTTTTTGTGAAGTGATGGGTATAATGATGCTAATTATGGGATGGCCCAAGGAGTGGATGTTGGAATTGATGAAGTGATTGGGGGGGGGGGGGGGATTCCCAAATGATCAACCTAGGAATGATCCATACTCAAACACTTATAATTCAGGTTGGTGCGAACCCCCCAATATTTCTTGGAGGATCCCACCATAAATCCATCTAGACCTATGGGAATCCCAGGATATCAACCTAGACCATCACCACCTTTTCAACAACAACTACCCCAACTACCACCTCCACAAAACAACCAGAAAAAGAAAGCATCTCTTAAAGACCTCTAAATACAATGTATGTCTAAAATGGAAGCCAAAGTGGACCAACTAGCTCAAATCCAACAAACCACCATAAAAAATTAACAAGACACCATTCAAAATCTTAAGAGGCAAGTTGGGCAATTGGCCAAAGCGGATTCTGATAGGGAAAAGGGGAAACTACTAAGTACCTCCTAAGTCAACCAAAATGAGAGTGTAATGGCTATTACTTTGATAAATGGAAAAGAGGTGGAGGAGCCAAGTCTGGGGGAGATGCCTAAAGGATATAAAGGCAAGGAAATTATGATGGAAAAACCCAACAATGATATGGAAGTTAAGGGGGGAAAAGTGCAAGAGAAAGAGCCACCTTCCAACAAAAAATATGAAGTGAAAACTTATGTGCCTCCTATTCCATTCCCTCAATAGTTGAAGGAACCTAATGTGCCTCATATTCCATTTCATAATGATTGAAGAAAGCCAAGGATTTTGATAAGTTCTTGGAAATGTTCAAGAAGTTTCAATTGAGCATCCCATTTATGGAGGCTATCACGCACATGTCCAACTATGCTAAATTTTTAAAGAAGATATTGACCAATAAGAAGAAGTTAGAGAAGTATGCTATACTGACACTTGCTGAGGAGTATAGTACGGTGTTATTGAAAAACAAAACCCTCAAAAGTTTAAGGATCTGGGGAGCTTTAAAATTCCTTGCACCTTTGGTAAATTGGCAGATGTGGAGTCCTTGTGTGATTTGAGTGCCTCAGTCAATCTAATGCCTTCATCCATGTACACAAAGCTCAGGATTAGAGAACTAACACCTACCACTATGAAACTTCAACTTACAGATCGATCAATCAAGTATCCACTTGGAGTTGTGGAGAACATCTTGGTAAAAGTAGCTAATTTTTTCCTTCCCGCTGTTTTTTATGTGTTAGATATGGGGGATACGTGTGACACCCCCATCATACTTGGGAAACATTTCTTGGCAACCGGAGCAATTTGTATTGATTTGAAAAAGGGAAGTATACTCTTTAGAATGGGGAATGAAATTGAGGATTTTTATGTCTCTAAGAATGTGCATCAACAATTGCTTTAACATGATGAAAATATAGTGCATTCCTTAAAGACATGTTACATGGTATCTAATCCTCCACCATTGAACGCTTTAAGTGACAACCAATAGTTTATCCAAAAGAAGGTAAGCTTAAGAAGAAATCTAATGCAAAAGAGAGTAAAGCTAATAAAGGGTTTGAGAGTGGAAATGAGAAATTGAAAGCGAAAGAGAGTGATTGTTTGAGGGGTGTGTTTGTTGAGGGACAACAAGTTTATTGTTTCCACCCAAGAATCACTTTCTTTATAACCCCCAAAATTCTAATGTGTGGTCCATTCATTATTTCTAAATTTCATTCATTCGGTCCTATAGACATTATTTTACATGATCATAAACCAATCACTGTTTGTAGGAAGCGATTGAGACCTTTTTTCATAATGACGTTAAACCATGGTTATCTTGCATATGCATGTAGTGTAGTTTTTAAATTTTAGTTTGCATTAATGTTAGAAGTACTTTTATCATTTTGTTTTACATGTTTTTCCAAAAATGGTATGAGAGGATTATTTATACATGCATACATGTCGTACAGCTCCCCAACTCTAGCATTCATACATTTTGTGCTTTTTCTAACCTTTGATGTTTCATGCCAATGATGGAGTCATGCATGTTGAATTCGGATTTGATGATGATGATTGCAAAACATCCATGAAAAAGGTGCAAAAGTGCAGACTTGCTAATATTTGTCAATAACGCACCTCAATGATCATTAAAGCGTGTTAAAGAATGTCAAAATGGGAACAACGCACGCTAATGGACTAGCAACATGCCTTATATGTCAACAATGCTCACTAATAAAGCAACAACACACCTTATGAATAATTTGATGTTCTGGAATTTTTATAGACAACACTAAGGTGAGCTAATGATGAAGAACACACATTGTCAAAGGAGTGTTCAGAACTTGTTTGAAATACCAAGTTGAAGGAACGTGGATGGTATCAAGAGTGCCCATTGAAGAGTAAAAGCGTGATCTTTGAAGATGCCTTCTACTCACGTTAAAGATGAACTATGCACATAGATGGAGCTTCAAATGAAAGCAAATATGAGACTCTCATTGGGAATTCAAATCTGAATATTCTCTGACACGCTAATGTGGATATCAAAGATGTAATCTCAAACCTGAATATTCTCTGACACGCTAATGTGGATATCAAAGATGTAATCTTGATTATATTCGTCAATGCACGTAGAAGAGGAAGGAACGCACGTTGATGAACATCTGGGTGACAGTGCATATGAGGAGCAAGGCATGCTGATCATTCAACAAGGAATACTGAAGTGTTGATCAATGCATGTTAATAAGCATCAAGGCATGCTAATGAAAGTAGTCATTAAAATAGAAGTAATACAACTTCAACAACACATGTTGACGACCAACAACACATGTTGATATCTGATGCATACTTAAAGAATGTGCGCTAATAGGGAACAACACACGTTAATGATAGTGATGTCATTTAAATCATAATTTTTCACTCTCTCATAACGGCTACTTAGAGGCTCCAACAGCTATATTCTTAAGAGTTGCTATGAATAGACATCCAAGGTCAGAAGATATGTAAGAGATACCCTTGCTAAGAATTGTTATTCACTTTATCTCTCTTCTCTAGCTTTCTAACCCATTTGAACTATTTACTTGCAATCTAATTGTTGGGTTGGTGTGAGCTTTAATCGTTATATCTTTAGGGTTTAATCTGTAACAAGCAAGGTTGTTTTCTTGGAGTAAATAGGTTTTCTTGTTGAGCCTTATAAAAAAAGAATGGTTGCTAGTGAGCCTTTGAAAACTAAAGGTGTAAGTTTTCTAGTTTGTTACCTACAACAACTAGAGGTTTGGCTTGCTTGTTTTGTCCTGAAAACAATTGGTTTTGGTTTTCTAGTTGAGCCTAAAAAAACTAGGGATTTTGTTTGCTTGTTTTGTCATTAAAACAATGTGTAACAGTCTGCTTGTTGATTCTGCAAAAAATAAGTGTTGTAAACGATTTTCGTCCACCTGTAAGTGAGGAAGTTAGTGGATTCAAATTCTCTAGGGGATCTAGATGAGTGGATGTAGGTCAAAGATGACCGAACTACTATAAATCTTGGTTTTTGATATATCTCTTCCCTTCTCTCTTTACTTTGCATTTGATTTATACTATTGTGTGTTGATTGGATCTTTAGTTTTAAATTGCTTCCGCATTCAAATTTGATTTTAGTTTAAAATGGAACTTTGTTGTTTGTTTTAGTTTTGTAAAGATTTTCAACAAATTTTTTAACTTGATAAAAATCCAATTTTGCCGCCTCTTGGATTGTCATTCCTTATTGGGAACGAATTTTCAATGCTATCAAGACAAACCAATGCCGAGCAAGTGACAGTTAGAGAAGCTTTAAAAACCATATCCTTTTACTTTATGCTTTATTGTTACTATTGAACTTGTCATCATGTTCTTTGTGCTTGTTTAGTTTGATCCTAATTTATATTCTTGAATATTGAGGACAATGTTCAAAATAAGTGTGGGGGAGGGGTTTATTGATTGCTTGAGGCCTAAATGCTTGAAATTTTTGCTTGAATTGTGCTTGAAATTGTTTTTAGAATGCATCAAACTCGAGAAGAATATAGTTGAATTAAATTAGTTGGAGGAATTTTTGTAATGTGTTAGTATGCTTTTAACATTATTAATTGCGGAATGTATGACATTTGAGGAATGTTTGTAATTTGGGATTTTTGGGTGGCAAGGTTAAAAGTTCTTTAATTAATTACTTTAGTCTATTAGTAGTGGCATAATAAAAAGCTTTCGAACTAGTTGATAAATGATTGAGCAAGAATAATTAAATGGTGTTAAATGTAGAGTATGCTTGGGATGATTAATAGGTTAAGTGCTTAAATTAAATGCTTTGATTATTTTGATGGTGAACCTAAATGAGGATGAGTGCATAGGGCTCCAAGCTCGAGGGAGAAATGATAAGTACCCATTGTTGATAATAAATAAATGTAATCACATGATCCCTTAATTTGCCAACTCGTTGTAGCACCCAAAATGAGAGTGAACGCAATAAAAAGAAATTACAATGAAAGAAATTGGAAACAAAGCACTAATGTTCGTAAAGGAATGAATGAAAATGCCAAGCTAAAGAAAAATGTGTTTTAATCTTAGGAAAGAGGGAGATAAGCTTTAGAGATGCCAATGGACTAGGGGAATTAATCATTGAACTCTTGAAATTGCCACTTCTCAATGCTAATGTTTGGTTTGCATGATTGATACATAGCATAGTGTCCTTTTTTAATCATATTATTCGCATACTTGCACAATGCAACATTTTTTTACTTGTTCAAATCAATTGTTATTCTTGCCCTGAGTTTTGGAATTGTTTTGTTGGGGGACAAGCAAAAAAGTAAGTGTAGGAGAGTTTGATATATGATAAATTTGCATGGATATTCAAGCATAAATAGATAACATTTTGGCCTTAAGTGTACTTAATTGTAGGGTTGGCAATTTTCAACACGACCTATTTGAATAACACAACTCGATACAAAGTTAAACAGGTTTGGGTTTATCATAGACGGAACAAAAAAATGAGCTTAAATGGGTTCAACCCGTTTAACATAACCGGGTTAAACGAGTTAATCCGCTTACGACACGACCCACTTACAAACCTTAACTATAAAATTTCTTTTATGAAATATTTAATTTATTATTTTTATTATATGTATTGATATATATATATATATATATATATATATATATATATGTATATGTATTGTATGTTATGTTTATGTATAAAGATTATTAAAAATGATAGTTATGCTTCTAGAGAATGAAATTTATAAAAAAAAGATTGTTTAATATTTTATGTTGAGAATTATAACTTTTTTAATGAATTTTGTAATTTTAGTTGTTTTATATTTGATTTACTTTTATTTAGAATATTATTGTGTTGGTTGGTGGATGTCATAAACCTATACTTATTGTTTTAGTTTTAAGTTATTTTAGTATTAATTGTGTATTTGTTTGTGTATTATAAATAATTTAAATGTGTTAAATAGATTAAATGTGTTAAATAGTTTATATACAGTCTATATACCCAAAATAAGGTTTAAGAGTAAACCAAATCAAATACATCAAAAGCCAAATGGCAACCCAGTAATCTAACAACATCTCGATGCAAAACTCTAATACTCAAAACATAGAGCCCGGATAAAAAGGCATCACTAACCAAAAGACGCCTTACTGGTAAGCAAGATGAGGATCAGTTACCAAAGCCAAAATCTGTCTACCTGAAAGATGGAATCATCCACAGACAGAAATAAAATGGGGGTCAAACCCAGTGAAGAATAACA
>CAODLS011854172.1:0-19393 GCA_948243855.1 Flueggea neowawraea
CTTCTTCTTCTTCTTCTTCTTCTTCTTCTTCTTCTTCTTCTTCTTCTTCTTCTTCTTCTTCTTCTTCTTCTTCTTCTTCTTCTTCTTCTTCTTCTTCTTCTTCTTCTTCTTCTTCTTCTTCTTCTTCTTCTTCTTCATTCAAGCCCATTTGATGTGTAAAATGTGAACCCAACAATTCTTCCAAAGGAAAGGTTTTGAGATCCTTAGCTTCCAATATTGCATCCTTCTTTGAGGCCTAGGATTTTGGTAAATCTCTCAAAATCTTCCTTACAAGTTCTGAGTTTGAGTAGGTCTTTCCAAGTGCCTTCAACCCATTCAAGGTGTCATTAAACCTATCAAACATTTCTTGGATTCCTTCTCCTTCTTTCATCTTGAAAAATTCATATTTATGAACAAGGAGGGATACTTTGTTTTCTTTCACTTGTGAAGTCCCTTCATAGGTTATCTCTGAGGTTCTCCAAATCTCATTAGTAGTGGAACATTGCTTAACCTTGTTGAATTGCGTTTTGCTGAGAGCATAAAATAAAATGTGCATTACTTTGTTGTTGAAGCAAACCATTTTCTTGTCATGGTCTATCCACTCAGATTTTGGTTTCAAAATTTCTTTTTCGTCCATGGTTTTCATAGGAATATATAGACCAGTCTCTACTGCATCCCATACTTCTTCAGCTTCACACTTCAGGAAAACCATCATCCGCATCTTCTAGTAAGCATAATCACTATCATCAAAAAAATCAACTCTATTAATAGCCAAGCCTTCATATTTTGATATGTCTCCCATGGATGTCATTTTGGATATTATATTAAAGGTTGTTAAATCTTTAAATATTGAGCCTTAACTCTGATACCAATTAAAATCTAAATATGACAACGCAAGAGGGGGGTGAATTGGATTTAAGTTGTAAATTTGAAAAATTCTGAAAACTTTTGCACAATATATCAAAGAAATAAAATAGAAATTAAATCCAATACACAATCATAATAGATGAAATTAATGACAGTAAAACGATGAAGAGATAGAAGAGAGAAGTCCTCGATTTACAGTGGTTTGGTCCTCTTTGACCTATGTCCAATCCTCTAGCTCACTAGAGTTTGCCGGTGGAGGTAAATCGTTAGAAGTACTTGTTTTGCAGGCTCACAAGAAACCTTCTGCACATTTGTTTTCAAGCCAAAACAAGAAAACCCGACACTAGTTTATAAAGCTCACAAGCAACCACTCTTGTTTTTCAAAGCCTCAGTAAGTAAACATATACTACTCTCAAGCTTTAACACCAAATTTTAATTACAATTGGATTCTAATATTTGAAACACCAACTCAGAAGCAAATAGCCTCTTAAAGCTTAGTTGGACTATAAGAACTCAAGAACACAAGGAGAGATAGAATCAAAAATCAATTTGACAAAGCTTGGGCACTCTCACAATAATGTTCTTACCTTCTACTAAGTTGGAAACGTCTATTTATAGGCACTCTCACAAATATATCCATGAGTATTACCATTGTGGCCGTTGTGAGAGAGTTGAAAAATGCCGAATTTTGTGACGTCAACCGTACTACATGCGTTCTACACATACTATGTGCGTAGTACATGATTCCATCAGAGTAGTCCACGCAGTGTATTGTCTCCCATATGCACAGCATAGAGTCCAGTAGTCATTGCTTGAATTAATTTAATACTGGGTGACTACTACCTATATAAAATGTCTTCCACGTACGTGAATCAACTATCTTGTGCACTTGAACCAATTCCCACGTGCATTAACAAATTTCCAAGATCACACCTTTGATTCTTCATGTGACTGTGTTAGGGAATATTCAAATTTAAAATTTTCGAGGAGTGTCTTGGCTTTATTCGTTAGTCTAGCTCATCTTTGTCTACGTGTGTAGAATTGGTTCTACATGTGTAGGGCACAATCTTTTGATGTTATCCGAATTTGCTAGGAAATATTCCTATTTGAATTTATGACACTCTAACAGAATTTTTCTTTATCTTAGATTCGAACTTGATCCTGCTAACGTCTACGTGCGTGGATACTTATACCACATGCGTAGGCTTGATCATCAATGATATCATCTATGATCTTCCACGCACACATATTAGTGTAAACCGTGACTCTTACCTTATCTTGTAATTCTTCTTTAGTTTGCATCACAACCCATCTACGCGCATAGTATTATTAACATGCGGGTAGTATGATGCTATGTTCAAATTAGTGAACAACACATCTCTTCTACGTGCGAGGTACAGAGTATAATGCGCACAACAAGGTTTGGTGCATTTTGTCTTCTGGGTGAGGTCTACATCTATGTGCACACTATGATGTGCTACATGCATTGTATTGCTTTCATTACATTGAATGCTCTTTGACACATGCAATATCCAGAATTTTTTAACAAGATCAATGTGCATGGATCATGGTTTTTTGTGCTTGAATCAATCCATCACGTGAGTAAATGGTATATTACGTGGATAGCTTAACGTTTCAAGTGTTAAGTCTAGTATTGATAATGATGGCAACAAAACATCCATGAACGATGTTTAGAGTCCATAGAAGAAGACAAACATCCATGGGGAAGTCAAAAAATGAAGCAAAAGGGTGAAAGATGCAATTTAAGTCAACAACAATATGTATAAGGCACCACATTGTCCTGACAAGTATGCATATAATCAATCTCATTAAAATATCAGTCAAGCATTTAGTTACGCACACAACCTTTCAATTACGCATGCAAGGAAAAGCTGCATAAAATCGATAAACTTTTCAAAGTTGATTGACACATCAGGTATAAAATTCAAACTTTTCAATCATTACCATGTGTCAGAAGTTGTGTGCAGAACACACAAAGGTCAAATGTGAGTTGTGCCCCTTTCCTAGGAATTATGCATGCAAGCAAAATATGAAGGAAGTTCTTGGTTATGCAAAAATCAAGGGTTGTGCACTTTAGTTCACAAGTTAAGCACGTAACTAAGCATTTGTGAACACAAGTAATATGTTATGCACGCAAATGCCCTCTGACACAAAAGTTAAAAGTTGAAAAAATTTCCACAACGACTAGTTATCACTGTACAACGTCTCTCTACCTTTTACAATGGTCAAATGGACATATTTTGGCTATAAATAACATCTTACTATAGAAGAAGAAGAGAGAAGAAGAGAGAACCATAGAGAGAAGCATATAATATGTTGGAATTTTTGACTAAATTTATGACATTCATAAGCATATATGGCAGAAAAATAATAAAAATGTTAAACCTACAATTGCACCAATGATAGGGTTACAAATTTTTACCTTAAAAAATTGCTTCTATAGTTCGGCCGAATGACAATCTTGGTGTAGCTCTTAGTATAAAACTCGAAACCCTTTCACCCACGTTGCCTTTGCTCGAACATGACTAATGGTATCCACACAAATGAACCTCTTTTGGATTGGTGGAGTGTACTGCACTTAGAATCTCTATTCTAATCTCACAAAATAATTTTCTCTCTTTTATGTGTCACACACAAATTTGGCCAAGCCCTCCAAGAAGAGACAATGGCGTGGTTCATATATTTATAAGCACTTGGAAACCCTAGTCATGTTGCACTAGGTTTTCTCTTTCTTTTCCTACAAGAATAAGAACTCCTTATTTAATTAAGTGTTTTAATCAACATGTATTAGGATCAAAGAAGACTTAGTCAAACTAGGACTCAATCAAATTAGGATTCTTATTTATCCAATGCATAAAATTAAAATATTAACCTAATTAATTAAGTGTGTGCCGAATTTTACAATGATTAAATAATGTTATTGGGGTTTTGATTACATAATACATTATTATTAGATAATTCACTCTCTTATTAATATATATGGGACGAATTTTTTGTCACACATAATAATATATCCAAAACATGTTTAACTTAATAAGAAGTAATTTATATTAAAAGCTCATTACATTAATAGATAATATCTTATATCATATAACCCTGAATTATTATTGATTAATCAAATTAATCATATTAATAATCCAATTATCATAAGAGAGAATATTTGTAAGCCAATCAAATTTGTTCTAGTGTGTAACTCAATAGGCCCACTCAAAATTGGTAGTTGTCCCAAAACTTGGGCCCATTGTCCATAAGCGGTATCTAGTAATACATTATGACAACCCAATATCAAATGGAGTCGGTGATCCGAGTTAACCTTTTACAGTTTAATATTTAGTCCTTTTGTCTCACGATATCTAGATTAAGCATAATACATGGTTATGTCTCAACTTTATATTGCTTAATGTGTTTCTTGATCCCAAGTAGATTGATATAACAAATGAAATTGATAACTCCTTTATCAATTCATTTGAGTGTGGATACATTCCATTAATCCTACTCATCAGGTGACCTAGAGATATCACTCTTCATAAGAGGAACAAATTTGTCACTCTCACTATCACTCCTCTACAAGGTTCATAACATATTCAATCATAGTCTTTATTGTTACCCTGTTATGGATAACGTTTGGCTAAATTAAAACATGTGATTCCTCAGGTAGGAGTCTATAGTGAGTTTCAGTCAGATGACTCAAACATCCCCACATTACCACTGCATGAAAGCTACTTATGACATTAATCCATAAAGTGCTTTCAGAGCAGGTCAGTCCAATACATGTTCCCTAACATATATCTATGAGTGATATCTCATATCCATAATCAGTAAAACGTGATTATTCACTTAGCAACATACTAATCTTAATTTATTTTCATTCCCACGATAACAATTGATTAAGGACATTTAGAATAGTATTCCTTTTACCTTACGGTTTTACTATCAAGTCAAACTTGATGACATAAGGAATAATAATCTATTCATGAATGTTTTATCTTTATAAAACATATTATAATATTTCATACATATGAAATGAAATGCCTCTTTATTAAAAGATAAATTAAATGGCAATGTACATAAATGATTGGACTATGGCACCATAACTAGCAATCTCCCACTTGCACTATTCCTAATCAAGAATGAACGTAATACCTAAAGACCTGATGTGTCTTTCATGTTTCAGTTCTGGGAGAGCCTTGGTCAAATGATCGACTATATTCTCATTAGTATCAACTTTGCATATCTTGACATCATTCCTTTCGATTATCTCTCGAATGAGGTGAAATCGCCTAAGTATGTGCTTGGTTCTTTGATGTGATATGGACTCCTTGACTTGAGCAATGGCCCCATTGTTATCACAATATAATTCTACTGGGTTTACGATGCTTGGGATGACATCCTAACTAGTGATGAAATTCTTAAGCCAAATAACTTCCTCTGCTAAATTTGATGTAGCTATGTACTCAAACTCTATAGTAGATTCACCACGGTGTCTTGCTTGAAGCTTCTCCAGCTAACAACATCTCAATTCAAACAAAACACATAACTAGATTGCGATATGAAATCATCATAGTTGGACTGAAACCCAACATCATTGTAACCACTTAGGACTAATTCGCCTTATTGTCCTTCATAGACCAATAAAACATCATTAGTTCTTCTCAAGTACTTAAGGATGTTCTTGACTGCGGTCTAATGACTTTCACTGGATCAGACTGAAATATACTATTCATGCTTAAAGCAAAAGAGACATCAGGGCGTGTACAAAGCATGACATATATGATGGATCCAATAACAGAAGCATATGAATCCTACTAATATAATCTCTGGCTTGGCTTATTATAGGGCAACCTGCCTTTTTTAATGGGTTTTCAAGAACCATGGGAATCATTCTTTTCTTGGAATTCAGTACGCTAAACATTTTTAGCACATTATCAATGTACACACTTTGACTTAGTCCAATTAGCCTCTTAGATTTATCTCTATACATTTATATCCCTAGGATATGTGAGGCTTCACCTAAGTCTTTCATTGCGAAACACTTTCCTAGCCAAGTTTTGACACTCTATAAGGTTGGAATGTTGTTTCAAATGATTAAGATGTTGTCAACATACAACACTAAGAACGCTACAACATTGCCACTAACCTTCTTGTATACACAATGCTCATCTTCATTCTTGATGAATCCAAAATCTTTGACCGCTTCATCAAAACAAAGATTCCAACTTTGTGATGCTTGCTTTAATCCATAAATGGATCTTTGAAGCTTGCATACCCTACTAGGATTCTTAGGATCGACAAAACCTTCAGGTTGCGTCATATACTCATCCTTAAGGAGGGCTCCATTTAGGAAAGTGATTTTGACATCCATTTTTCATATCTCATAGTCATAATATGCTGCTATGGCAAGAAGAATCCTAATGGATTTGAACATGATGACTGGTGAAAAAGTTTCATCACAGTTAATACCATGAGTTTGTTTAAAACCTTCTGCAACAAGTGTTGCTTTACAGATCCCATCAGCTTTTAACTTGTAAATCCATTTGCAATCAATGATCTTGGCTCCATTAGGTGTATCCACCAAGTTTCAAACTTGGTTGTCATACATAGATTGCATTTCTAATTTCATGGCTTCACAACATTTTATAGAATTTGGATGTACAAGAATAATTCCTTTATCATCAGTTATGAGAAAACATTTCTCTCAGGTTTGTGACGAGTCCTACCAGACCTTTTTGGTGTGTTACTGATTCAGACTCCACAACATCTTATGAGTCATCTTGAATCTCTATTCTGTCTTCAACGGATATTTTTCATTCTTTTATTTCTTCTAAAAGTACTTTATGCCCATTAATTCCTTTCGAAATAAATTACTTTTCCAAAAAAAGACGCCGTTTCGAGCAACAAACACTTTGTCCTTAGAACGATTGTAAAAATAATATCCTCTTATTTCCTTTGGATACTCCATAAATATATATTTCTTGGATCTAGGTGCTAACTTTTTAGAAACTTGTTGTGTCACTAAAGCTACGCATCCCCAAATCTTTAGAAAGGACATTATGGGTTTTTTCCCATTCCATAACTTATATGGTGTCTTTTCTATCATTTTAGATGGAATTCAGTAAAGTATCAAAAAAGCAGTTTCTAAAGAAACCCCCTAAACGAGATTGGAAGATCCGTTTGACTCATCATTGATCGACCCATATTTAATAGAGTTCGATTTATTCTTTCGGACATGTCATTCCATTAGGCGTTTTGGGAAGAGTAATTTATGTGACAATCCCACACTCTTTAAGATGATTGTCAAAGTCTTGGCTTAAATATTCTCCACTTCGATTGGATCGAAGTGCTTTGATATTTTTGCCAAGTTGGTTTTGTACTTCATTATTGAATTCCTTGAACTTTTCAAATGATTCAAATTTATGTCTCATAAGATAGGCAAATCCATATCTACTGAAATCATCAGTAAAAATGATGAAGTACAAATAACCTCCTATAGCACTTGTACTAAAAGGTCCGCATACATCAATATGCATTAGGCCTAATAGATCATTAGCCATTTCACGTTTGTGTGTAAAAAGACTCTTAGTCATTTTTCCTAATAAACAAAATTTGCATGTATCAATTGATTTGAAATCAAATGGGTCAAGTAATCCATCTTTATAGAGTTTTGAGATGCATTTCTCACTTGCATGACCCAAACGACAATGCTAAAAATATGTTTGATTTAAATCATTTGATTTTAACCTTTGATTAATGTTATAGATGGGCTTGCTTGTTCCAAGTTTAAAGCATAGAGACCAAAAGACAATGCAGCAAAACCATAAAATATGTCATCATGATAGATGGAAAGATTATTATTCTTAATGATAAAATGAAAACCATCATTGTCTAAACAAGAAATGAAAAAAGATGTTTTTAATCATAGCAGGAAGATAATAACGATACGGTAATTGTAAACCAAGTCCACTAGGAAAATTAAATAATAAGTTCCTACAGCTAATGCAACAACTCTTGCTCTATTGCCTACTCGTAGGTCCACTTCGCCTTTCATCAATGATCCACTATTTTTCAATCCCGACAAATCAATGAAAATATGAGCTCTACATGCGGTATCAAATACCCATGAGGAATTAGTAGACATATTTATTTCTATAAGAAACATACTTGAAGTAGAAGTCTTACTTCCCTTCTTCTTTAGCTCTTCCAAGTAGAGTTACAATTCCTCTTCCAATGCCCTAGTTCATTGCAATAAAAGCAAAATCCCTCTTTTGTCTTGGTCACCTTTTGCTTAGGCTTCATAAAATTAGGCTTGGATTTCCTCTTGCCCTTGCTAATAAACTTTGGCTTAGCCTTGCCTTGGTGCTTGCCTTTCCCCTTTTATACTATGAGCACGTCATTAGTCTTAGGAATGCTCTTATTGGCATTCTTCAACATACCAAGTAGCTTAGTGATGGTTGTGCATATTGTTGTTCATGACAAAATGGTCATAAGTACTTGGGAGTGACCTTAAGATCATAACTATGGCTAAGTCCTTCATTAGTGGAGCACAAAGTCTCTCAAGTTGGTCAATGTGACCTTTCATCTTGAGGACATGTGCACTTATTGAAGTGCCACGAGCCATCTTACACTCATTCAATGCCTTGATTGTCAATAATCTTTCTTGACGAGCTTGCTCTTGGAACATTTCCTTGAGATGCTTCATCATGTCAAATGCCTCCATAAATGAATTGTTTTACAAATTGGCAACCATGGTAGCAAGTATAAGACATGTGACGTCCGTTGAGTCACTTACATGCTTCTCATGAGCATCCTTTTCTGCTCTAGGTGCATTGGATGCAGGTACTTAGGGAATCGTTGTATCTAGAGCATAATTCTTCCTTTCTTACTTAAGAGCAATTCTTAAGTTTCGAGACCAATCAAAGAAGTTAGTCCCATTCAATTTCACCTTTTTTAGGATCGATCACAAAGTAAAGGTTGATGCGTTGTTGTTTGTTGCCATTATATCTACATAAAAAATATGGAAAGATTAATAAGAGGTCTTTTGAATACTCCTACTAAAATTAACATCCCTAAAGTTAATTTAAGTTTTAAACATAGCGGGTGCAAAATCCATATTTCACTTAAAGTTAAGTCAGCTGAGCTAGTCCTTAACCTTAGCTATTTAGGTAGAAAACTCCTTTTCAATTATATCATATTTAACTCTCGCATTTCTAGGAATTTTGACTTCTCATGTCTAGACATTTGAATCCCTTTCTATGCCTTAGGCCCAAAACCATTTTGATAGTCATGTTAAGCCTAAACTATAACCAAAATATAGATACAACCATTATCTACCCTCGCCTCAGTAAGGTAATTGGGTGAACCCTGCGGAGGCAGAAACTACACACGATCAAACAAAGCCTTGACGAGCATTGATTATGGAAGGCATTTATGACTTACTATTTGTAGGAATAAAGTTTATTTGTTTGTGTGGGACACAAAATAAAACATTCAATCATGGTATATATGCATCACATTTATATATATAGTATAATGTAAACGTGACATGACAAAGCCCAAAACTAAGTTTGATCTCAGAAGCCAATGTGAAAATCAAAGTTAACCTAGGGTGGTCTTCATTGGGTCGAGTGACCTTCAACTCCATTGGATCAAACGACTTCCATATTTTTTTACATAAAATGTATAAATAAAATAACTTATCTAAAATAAAATAAAATAGGCACAATCGCCAAAGCAATACACAAGCCGTAATAGAAATAGGCACATTTGCTAAATACTTACAATTAACAATAAAACCAATCACATAGGTTTAATTGGGCTATGCCATGCACCATGCATATTGAATCATCATTCAATTCAAACATACTCAGATTATGAGCAAACAAAAAAAATATCATCCAATTAATCAAATAATTACATTGCATAAATGTTGAAGGTGTAAAGCGATTTTGCAGGCTGGTTGAGAGGGAGGTTTGTAATTCGTATTGCTCATGAAATGAGTTGCTAATTTTAAAACCCCAATCTGTATTAACCTCATTTTTACTTGAATCTCATAATCACATTATGATTCAATTCATTGTTTGTAATCTCATTATAGAACTGCATTTACAAAATCCTAAACGGCTGTCTAGATGATTCTTAACATCCTATGTAAATCATCAATTATATTAGGCCTTCACATATAAATTTCCAATTTTATCTTGCTAAATTAAATCCTAAATCATATAATTCATTCAGCAACAATGTCATAAGAAATAACAATAAGGACAAACTGTTCAAACAAGACAATTATATTGCATACAAAAGAATAATTTATGTCTATTATGCAAGTGGCTCTGATACCACTGTTGCAATTTGTGACTACATTTAAAACATTCATAAGCATATATGGCAGTGGAAATAACAAAAATTTTAAACTTAGATTCTCACCAAGGATCCATGCACATCAACATACACGATTAGGGTTAGCAATTTTTACCTTACAAAATTGCTTCTATAGTTCAACCGAAAGACAATCTTGGTGTAGCTCTTATTATAAAACTCGAAACCCTTTCTCCCACATTGCCTTTGCGCCAATGTGACTACGAACGTGACTAATGGTATCCATACAAACGAATCTCTTTTGAATTATTGAAGTGTACTAGCACTTAGAATCTCTATTCTAATCTCACAAAATAATTTTCTCTCTTTTATGTGGAACACACAAATTCGGCCAAGCCCTCCAAGAAGAGATAACGGCATGTTTCATATATTTATAAGCACTTGGAAACCTTAGTCATGTTGCACTAGGTTCTCTTTCTTGTCCTACAAGAATAAGAACTCCTTATTTAAATAGGTGTTTTAATCAACATGTATTAGGATCAAAGAAGACTTAGTCAAACTAGGACTTTTTCAAACTAGGACTCTTATTTATCCAATACATAAAATTAAAATATTAACCTAATTAATTAAGTGTGTACCAAATTTTACAATGATTAATTAATGTTATTGAGCTTTTAATTACATAATACATTATCATTCGATAAATCACTCTCTTATTACATAATGTGAGAGTGACGAGTTCGTTTCTCTTATGAAGAGTGATATCTCTAAGCCACTTAATGAGTAGGATTGATGGAATGTATGCATACTCAAATGAATTGATAATTGGGTTATCAATGTAATTTGTTATATCAATCTACTTGGGATCAAGAAACACAATAAGTAATATAAGCTTGACAAGTAACCATGCATTGTGCTTAATCTAGATATCGTCAGACAAAAGGACTAAACATCAAACTGCAAAAGGTTAACTCGGATTACCAACTCCACTTGATATTAGGTTACCATAATGTATTACTGAATTAATCATTAATAATTCAGGCTTATGCTATATAATATATTATTCATTAATGTAATGAGCTTTTAATATAAATTACTTCTTATTAAGTTAAACATGTTTTGGGTATATTATTATGTGTGACATGAAATTCGTCCCATGTGTATTAATGAGAGAGTGATTTATTTAATGATAATTTATCATGTAATTAAAAGACCAATAACATTAATTAAATCCATTAAAATTTGGCACATGTAGTTGAGTTGGTCAAAATTTTGACCAAGTCTTCATAAGGTAGTATATGCCAATTAGAACTCCTAATTAAGAGAGAAGTCCTTATACTTGCGGACAAGAAAAATAGGAGACCTAATGAAAACATGACTAGGGTTTTTATGAGTCTATAAAAAGGAGAAACACACCCTTGTCATCTTTTAAGGCTTGGCTAAATTTGTGAGTGTCACAATAAAAGAGAGAAAATTTTGTGAGACCGGAATAGAGATTTTAAGTGCTAGTACACATCGCCAATTCAAGCAAGCTCGTTTATGTGGATACCTTTAGTCACGTTCGGGAAAAGACAACGTGGGAGGAGTTTCGAGTTTTATACTAAAAGTTACGCCTATATTGTCATTTGGCCGAACTATAGAAACAATTTTTAAGGTAAAATTACTAATTCTAATCTTGTATGTCGATGTGCATGGATACTTGGTGGAATTCTAGGTCACAAATTTTGTTATTTTTGCTGCCATGTATGCTTATGAATGTCACATTACTAGTCACAAATTCCAACACCTAAAGATATCACTCTTCATAAGAGGAACAAATTTGTCACTCTCACTATCACTCCTTTTTTGTTACCCTGTTACGGATAATGTTTGACTAAGTTAAAACATGTGATTCCTTAGGTAAGAGTCTATAATGAGTTTCAGTTAGAGGGCTTAAACATCACCACTGCATGGAAACTACTTGTGACATTAATCCATGAAGTGCTTTCATAGCGGGCTAGTCCAATACATGTTTCCTAACATATATCTATGTTCTAAATGATATCTCATATCGATAATCAGTAAAATGTAATTATTCACTTAGCAACATACTAATCTTAATTTATTATCATTCCCATGATAACAATTGATTAGGGACATTTAGAATAATATTCATTTTTCCTTAGGATTTTACTATTAGGTCAAACTTGATGACACAAGGAAGAATAATCTATTCATGAAGGTTTTGTCTTCATAAAACTTATTATAACATTTCATAAATATAAAATAAAATGCCTTTTTATTAAATGATAAATCAAATGAAAATGTACATAAATTATTAGACTAGGGCACCAAAACTAACAGAATACACATTACTATCATTTTGTTCTCATTTCTTATACACAAACTCTTATTCTTAACACTTGCAATATCATTTGGGTTTGTGTGAGCTTATTTTTACTGCTTGGGTACATTTTGTAGCAAGCAAACATTCTTGCTTAAGGGTTGTTATAGGTTTCCTAGTTAATTTCGTAAACACTATAGAGTTTGGAACCAAGGGATGTTCAAATTTGGATCGTCTTATTTTTTGATGATGAACAAAAATTGGGAAGAAGGATAGTCAAATAAGAAACGCATGAGTTACTTGAGTAAGTGCAAGTTCTAGGAAGCCACTGATTATTGAAGTCACTCGAGTAGATTGAAAGCTACTCGAGTGTATGAAGGCTGAAATATGAGTTACTCGAGTAAGTAAAAAATTTACTCGTGTAAGTGGAGTTTCCAGGAGAGACACTGATTGAAAAGTTACTCGAGTAAGAAATCTGTTACTTGAGCAAGCGAGCTTTAATGAGAAGTGAGATTTGAGGCAATCAAGTCTGAAATGGAAAGATTCTGAGGGAATCAATTTACAAAAGTCACATTTTACGATTACTCAATTAAGAAATAAAGTTACTCGAGTAAGTCTTACTCAAGTAAGTCAAGGCTAAAACTGGGCACTCATGATTGAAGCTGGAGTTACTCAAGTAAAAGTAAAATTTCCTCGAGTAAGGACTAAAAGTGCAAACTAAATCAGATTGATTTCACACTCTAATGACTATTTCTTGCCTCACAACTATTACAAAGTCTAGAGGAAGTATAAATACATCTTAACGACATAAGAGATGAAAATTGAACATATATGCACACATATCTATCATCCAAAAGACCAAGATAGAGAGAAAACCAAGTGCTTCAAGTTTATACTCCTATTTATAGCATAGATATTTTACTTAGATTTAGTTATAAACACTTTGGGTGTGGGAAATGTTTGTTGTGAACCTAAGAAAACAACATTGGAATTGCTTTAGAGGTGTGAGCCTTGAGAGAAATCAACCTTGTGTTGGCTTTGGAGGTATGAGCTGGGAATCAACCTTATTGTAATTGGCCTTGTTGGATTGAGCCGTAATCAATCATCTATATAATGGATTGGGAAAATCCTAAGTAAGGAACTTAGGTAGTGGACACAGACAAAGGTTGTCCGAACCATTTTAAATCATTATGCTCATTTTCTCTCTTCATGTCTCACACAATTCAATCAAGGAAAGACCAAAAATCCTCCAATAGAGTGTTATAAGGTTTGATAGTTAAACCCGTAAAAAATAATTTATTATAAAGGTTTACTAGTTAAACCTATAAAAACTAGCAGTGTAAGGTTTCTTAGTTGATCTCGTAAAAACTAAAGAGGTGTAAGTTTTTCTAGTTGAGCCCGCAAAAGGTTGTAAAGGCGCCTTGTGATCTTGTAAACTAATGGGAATTGTACAAAGGCTTCCTTCCACTTAAAAGTGAGGACACTTATGGATTTAGACTCTCTAATACGTTGCTTTTTGGAGCTTCATGAAATGGGAGTTCCACCTAAATAAATTAGATAAGCATCTGTGGATGTAATCATCTTTATTACTTACCTAGTTAGCATCTGAGAAAGCATGCAATAACAATGGTGAGTGGCAATGAATTGTAATGCGTGATCAAGAGTACCACTCAGATAAGATGCCAGTAGTTTTACTGTAGACCACTATCCAGTCATGGGTTGATTCATGAATTGGGAGAGCTTATTAACTGTATAAGCTTTGTTAGGTCATGTAAGAGAAAGATACTGAAGGCCACCAACAATTGAGCAAAATTCAGTAGGATTAGGAAGTGGCAAACTAGAATGAAGGGTTAGTGAAGGTTTGGTGGCTAGAGCTATGGACATCAGCTTTCCACGCTAGTTTGATGTAACAAGGCCTTGATATATTAGTGTTGAGAAAGAAATAGGCCCCGAAAGTGCAGAATGACTTTCACATTAAAAAAATAAGACAATGGGTAAGATCTTTGATGGAGAAACACTGACCAATGAGGTGGATAAATGTTGCAACTCTATCTTTATCATTGTTGTTGATGATGATATTGTAAAAATAAAACAATAGATAGATGATGGTTCCATGTTGACTAAACATGAACAGTGAAGTGTTAGCAGTTGAGTTGGTGAAGCCATCCTAAAGAAGAAAGCTGTGCAGTTTAAAGTGCCATGCTCAAGGAGCTTCTTTGAGTTTATAGATAGCTTTGTGGAGTTTGCATACATGAGTGGGACGGTCATGATCAACAAATTCAGGTGGTTAAGACAAGTAGACTTCTGTATAAGTTCATTATATTCTGTAGAAATGGATTGTAGCCATTAAAAGTCCTCTAATGCTTGGGGAGTAGTAATGGGTATGAATTTAGATTAAGGGTGGAGTTAGGCAGTCATGTTCATCTTGGTGATAAGCCTGTGCATATTTTTCTTAGAACGAGTGACAATGACTCAGTGGTGTACAGTCGATTACCACATTAGAAGGGGGTTGAATAGTGTGGTCTGTGAAGCTTTGAAATTTCTTCAAATTTAAATCAAGTAGAGAATGTGGAGAAGAAGGACCACAAGGAATGAAATTGGTTCTGCCAACTCTTTACTTACGTCAACTGCCTAAGTCTTATCACTTAGGATTTCCACAATCAATCAACCAAGATTACAACTAAGCTTTCAAGCTAAGTAAGAACTTTTACAAATTTTTTGATCTCGTTCAAGAATAAACCAACCTAAGGATTTACCTTTTGATTCCAACTCGCACACACTTTTAAAATGTTTTTACGATCACTGCCTAACAGTAAATGAACTAATGATATAAGTAATAAATGAAGAAATGAATGAATAGTACAACTAGTATCAATATGAGAAAGAAAATACGTGCTTTGATGCTTGGTAGTTGTAAGGAATTAATTCCCAAGTGTTATCTCATGTGTTCTTGACCTCCTAAGCATGTTTTTATATATCTCTAAGTGGTTGGTGCTGTTGTGAGACAAATTCTAGCTGTTGTGGTCCGGTATGGGTCACATTTAATTCTCCTATCATATATTCTAATGTACGTTGCATTTATTGTTACGTACGCTAAGTGAACCATTTCAACGTTACAGCATTAGCCTCTCCATAACTTACGTTGATCATAACACATCTCTGGTTTACGTACTTCCATAACGTATGTTGATCATGTTGAGCAACATTCCCTCTAAGTTTGTATGATTTTAACAAAACATGTGAAAAAGCTATGCAAGAGACATTGTACAGCTATCCACACATATAGCATCAAGATCAAAGTGCGTTCTACGAGATACAAGTCATGTTCAAGGAATTCTGGGCTCTTTCAGATACAACACAAGTCATGTTGCATATGAATAAGTCATGCAGACTTAATTCATTCAGGAAACAGAAGGTCTTCAAATTATACAAGGCAAGTTGTATCAGGATCAAATCACGTTATGAGAATGATGAATTTTTGGTGTTAATTAAACATACTTACAAGTCACGTTGCGAAAGGTGCAAGACACGTAGACAGGATGTGTGCCACACCTTAAGTAGACTTACAAGGAAACACCATTCGAAGTTTCAATCGTCTACAAGTCACATTGATGAGTAAAGGAGTCACCTTTGAGGAAAGACATCAATGCACCTTGCAAAGCTTACAAGTCACGTTAACAAGGGTGATGCCAGCATAAGAAAAGGCGGCGCCTTGGGATTTAAAATTTGAATATTCCCTGACGGCTGACAGATGCACATGGAAAATCAAAGGTGTGATCTGTAAAGATCAAAAATGCGTGTAGAGGTTTGAAGTGGTTATGATCAACGCACACTAAGGCTTGAGCAAAGCACGTTGCACGCTTGCAAGTCATGTTGTGATCTGAAAATTTCCAGGTGACTGCTATTGATAGAAATACAAAGCGCATTGCAAAGATGCAAGTCACATTACTCTAAGTGACATTTGAGGCAGTAGATATCAATCCTTGTAAAAGACACGCTGAAGAGGAACTAGTCACACAACATTCTTATGGAACATATACAATGCACGTTGCATACTAGTCTATGCACGTTGTTCCTGCTTATGTAATTCTAATATGAATTTCTCTTTCATCTTACAACGGTTACTTCGAAACCTACAACATATTCTGGATTCTGCCTATAAATAGAGATCTACACTTCAGAGACAAATAAAGAACATCTTGAGAGTGTGCTCAAGCTTTGTTAATTTCATTCTTGATTTTCTCTCTCTAGTATTTTCAAGTTTTTACACTCCAAATAAACTTTTGCGCTACTATTTACTTTTTGAGTTGGTGTGAGAATACTATTCCTTATCTGAGAAATCTACTATAATCAAGCTTTGGTATTAAAGCTTGAGGGTAGTTTAGGTTTGCTTGTTATTGCCTTAAAAAACAAGTGGTTGTTGGTTTTCTTGTTTTGGTTTGACAAAAACTAGGTTGTAAAGGTTGCTTTTGAGCCTGAAAATAAGGGTTGTATAGGTTTCCTTCCATCTAGAAGTGAGGAAGAATCATAGTGGATTACAAACTCTCTAGTGAGCTAGTGGACTGGACATAGGTCAAGGAGGACCGAACCAATATAAATCTTGGATTTGTTTTTCTATCCTTTAATCTCTTTACTTCCACAATCTTTGGTTGTGTTTTGGTTTGAGCTACTGTTTTGTTTTACAAAAGATTGCAAAAAGTTTTCAAAAGGTTTTAAAAGGGTAGCAAGAAATCGAATTCACTCCCCTCTTGGATTGCCATATTGGGATTACAGATCATAGCTCAACTCCTAGTTTATGTACATTATTTTGACACTTAAACATTCCAGTAGCTTCAGTTTTTTATCTGGAGCCTTTTACGTACTTTGTACTCGCTCTTATTTAAGATGCCACTTTCCTTACATACGTTATCCATCTTTAATTGACCGTTGATTGAACTTATGGTCTCGATCTTCCTCTTTTTAAAAATTGACTAGGTTTGGAAATCATATATTGGTCTTGTCTTGTATTGGTTACGTATGTTATCATTTGTCACTGACATACGTTGAGCCTCATCACTTCAAACCTTCAAGACTTCTTCTTTTTCCTACGTTTTAGTTGATTGAAGTGGCATACTTTGTGTGTACATTTGTGTACATAAACCATTCTTAATGTATGTTAACTTTATCTTACCTACATTTTGTAAGTTCCAGTAGCATCCCATGGCATCCAATGGCTTCTGTTTCATATTTAACATACGTTGCTCAAACCTTGGGTACGGTGACCCTCCTAACGCATTTACCACTTTGCTTACATAAGTTATTGATCGGCTTCTAGCAAGCGTACTAGAATTGATGTAGTTTTACTTGAAAGTATTCCAATGATATCGAACCCAAGGGAACGAGTACTAAATGTGATCAATTCTTAAAAGAAAATCAATAAATACCATGATTAGATTTTTGGGATTCTGTAAAATAAAGCAAGCAATTGGTAATAAAGACGATTGACAATTAATGACTAAAGCATTAGGACAATCGAGAATTCAACTAAAGACTCTTATTTGCTATTAATGAATGTGGTTTTGGGAATGAGTGTTCTCTCCACCAAACTAACCTAAAGCCTCTCTTAAGGTCATTTAGGCCATATCTACATTTAGTAAAAGGATCCTCTTGGCCTCAATTAGCTAAACTAGGTTTATTAAGCCATTGAAAAATTTCATCGATCACCTTATGGGTCTAGGTATATCTCTATCTGAACCACACAAGTTTAATACAAGTTGACCTCTCATAGCCTTCATCTTTCAATCCATCAACTAGGATTATCTAAACTACCATCGAGGTAATCAATCTCAACAATAGTCAATTAAAACAAGCCATTAAATCAATTCCAATGGGTAAACATCAACTAAAGAACATAAATCACAAGACCCATTAATCAATCTTCAAATATTGAACATGAAATATAATATCCATTCATTAATAAACAAATATTCATCAATAGCTTACATCTCTAAGTCCTAACAAGAGATTTAAGATACCATAATTAACATAAAGCAATAATAGAAATAAAAGCAAAACATACAAATTAAGCTAAAAAGATAAAAAAAAAAGGGAAAAGATGGAAGCCAAGAACCCCTCTCCAATGTCACTTTGAAGAGAAACACAAGATCTTCAAGCCTTCCTTTCGTTCTTGAAACCCTAGAATAGTCTCTCTAAACATTGAAAAAGAAAAGAGAATGATTCTTAAGAATCCAATAATGCCTAAAAAAGCAAGTTTAAGGAGTATTTATAACCTTTACATAACCTCAAAACCCTATAACTTTTGTCTCAAAAATGTCCCTAAAGATGCTTGGGCCCCACAATTTTGGAGTTTTCTGTCATATGATTTTTTTTCTTCATTAGCGCGCGTCACGGCCGTTACAATTTGTGGTAATGAACAGTAAAAGCGAACAGTACCGTGAACATTAAAGTGAACAGTATTCATGAACAGTATCCGTAAACAGTATCGCGGCCGTGACACTTCAACTGTCATGGCCGTGACGAGTTTCTGCCCAAAATGAGAAATAAACAGTGCATATGAACAGTACGTGAACAGTGTCACCCCCTGAACAATACTGTTTCTCCATCTATTGCTAAACTTTGTTGACTTCCACTTGTGCATGTTTTGGCCACATTTCGCTCCTCATTTATTTCCACCTCTTTTGCACTCTTGAATCATCAAATCTTCATGCATTTTCTCGCTTGTTTAATCCAAATTCATGCAATTCAAATCAAACCTACAAAATACAATAATTATATAAATACCATAATAAATGTTCAATTGTAGGACCAAAATGCTAGAAATCTTTGCTAATTATGTATGCAATTTTAGCATACATCAGTTATTTCTTTATTTTAACAATCCAGTAGCTT